>JAMPIV010001734.1:0-66246 GCA_024509875.1 Oreohelix idahoensis | reverse complement strand
TCTCTAACGAGCTGAACAGTACAATATATCGCTATTTTAGCCAATGTATCCGAGATAATCTAACTCCTCCCCTCAACCAATTACCAGGCGTGCATCTTGCAACCCAGACCTAAGATCTCTCGTGTCTCCTGTCAGTCTAAAAGTGGGTTCGGCAATTCGCCACCCACTTTCGTTTGCGTGGCCTCTCAGTCTTGGTCAGACCGCCCGGTGTTTGCTGACTGGTCGGCTAGAAAAACACACCCGTCCTCTAACTGTCACAAATCTTGCTGTCCCTTGTCTCTTGCATGTAAATGCCTCTCATCCTTCACGAGTCCTTTTGTTGTGCCGAACTATTGTTTGTTTAACCAGCCTGAAAAGTTCTTCACATGGGGACGTCTCCCAAAATAATCAATATTTGTGTAATGACGCCGCTCAAGAGCTATTGTGCCAATGTGGTGACCCGTCGCTTGTATGGACAGCGGACCTTTAATACCCTGTTCAACCAGCACTAAATGGGCCATTTCGGCTACAATTGGCGTAAACTGTGTGCTTTATACCATTTTGAAGCTAGGCCAGTGTTAACCATAAAAAGGGCTGGTCCTTGGAAGGATTTATAGCTGACTGTCTGGAATCGTCCCGTTGTTTTCTTGTTCCCAATATTGTGGCTTCTTCAATTATTGTGTCTTTTTTTGAAAATGTGTTGTTAAACCTGTTCTCGCTAGTTTGCTGGCAGTCCTGAAAAGGACTACTAGCTGAAATGTAGATTTGTATGTGCATTTGGTTTGCAGCTTCTGGTGTCTACTGATGGTGTCATTTTTCTCAACTCCAGCTGTCTTAGGGCTTTATCGATTATAGCTGGGATATGGTCCTTTAGAATTTCATCCAGTCATTTTTCCCTTGGTTGACTTTTGTAACTTTGTGTAGTTTTATTCTGTTATTTCAGTGATCACCTGCCTCTCCACTTCTTTGAAAGATTACTTAATTTTCCTTGTTCATTTCCGACAACTTTGCGATGTCTTCTTGGAATTGTTGTTGGATTGCTTTCATGTCGCGGATCATTATCTTGGCACTTTTCAAGTCGCCCGTGTTCTCCCCGTATCTGACAGTTGGGGGCTTTGCTGTGGTTAGAGTTTTCTTTTCCTTAGGACTTAGACCAGTGGTTCCCAAAGTGGGTGGTACCGCCCCCTGGGGGCTTTGGAAAGATCCAAGGGGGCGATACGGAAAAAAATGGGCCAGAGGGGGGCGTTCAGTAGTAAACAGTGGGCGTTTAGTAGTAAAGGGGGAAGGGGGGGGGGTCAGGATTTGACAAGCTAAATTCAGTACGTGCGGGGGAGAAAGGAATTGTGGATTTGAGAGACAGCATCAGTGAAGCAGGGACGATGTGGATGGTTGTATTACTAGGATCATTAAGCAGGGCATAGTTTCGTCTATGCGTGTCGTTCTGAGCTCAGGTAACCATCGCTGACCATAAACGGTAATCGGGAACTGCTAGGAAAGGGGGTTAACCAAACACCTATTGTCCATTCGTTCACTCCTGAAGGAAGCGAAATGATCCGTACCGATGGCATGGACGGGGCAAAGTCTTTTACAGACAGGGGGTATGATGTGTTGGTGTTCTGGGTAGTGGGTTTCCCCCCTTGCTTCACCCTAGGCCTAGTGAATTCTTGTTCATGAAAAGAGCGACCATTGCGGTGTTAGTCTCTTGGCCTAACAAAACCTCTCATACCCCAAGATCGTTGTGCGTGGTGAAGAGCCACACCCTCCTCGAGGTAGTCCTGGTAACTGAGGGTGCGAATCCTCAGGCTAAACACAACGGATCTAGAGGAGTAAACCTGGATAATAAAACCGGTGCACTACACCGTACACGCCCTCTGTGGGTGGGAAGGAGCCAGATGGATACTGAACAAGTCTTGGGAGTGGGAACGAGTGTGGACTGCTCCCTGAAGATCGGAACCCATCGTACAGGCACAGAGACTCAGGACGTGACGATCCTATTGTCTTCAACTCTTGGTCACATGCCTAGAGCCTCGGAGAACTCGGCGTAACCAGCAGGCAATTTGTTGGCGGGGAAAGAGCACTGTGAGCCCTACCTTGGCTACGTATCACAAAGAGATGCAGAAACACCCCTTTTATCTCCCCCAGAGCTGGCACAGTACACTTCTGGCTCCTACCCGGGGCGGTAGGAAATCCACAGGCACCCCAGCATCACAAGGCTATGAAGATGACAAAGCTGGAATTTACTAACTCAAACCTGGCAGAGCAAGTCCTCCATCAGATGCGGCCGATGCTGGGCCCACTGGCACGTGGACACGTCCCGATCCCCATCGAGACTTGCCCGGGGAGCCCACCCCGGCTCAAAAAAGCAGAGAAGGCCACTCTCCAAACCTCCGATGTCTTGCGGGCAGTGTTAGGATGTGCAAGAACATGGACAGGAAGACTCCACAACTTCCCCACTGAAGACACGTCCACGACGACCGTTGCCTCAATTGGCTGTGTGTGGTGTACCCGGAAACGGGGCCTCCCAGTACTGAGGCACAGTTAAGTCCCCGATGTCACTTATCGGTGCAGAGTTGAGAGAGATGGCTGAGCATCACAATCCCCCCTGTGTTGCAGCATGATGAGAACCCAGCATTACACACTGAGCTTGGGGGGATCACTTGGGCACCAGACTTAATACTGGCTCTTGACTGGATGGCCGCATGCAGGAGATTTCTACAATGGAGAGATGGCAGGTGGTGGGTATCTGGAAGTGGCTCTGTGCAGGACGTGAGGATTCCTTGGGAGAGCCCAGAACCAGAGCACAGCATTGTGCAAGCTCTGCATAGTTGGACAGCCCCCCTGGATGACGGGGAATGCACAGTGTGCCACCCCACCTATCCCCAACTGCTAACTTAGAACCAGAAGTGGGGTCCTCTGTATGCGTGCCAGGCCAGGATAAAATGCCTGGGAAAGAGACTGGAGCTTAGAACTCCCTAACTCAAAGTTGTAGGATGGCAGAAAAGCCACGGGAAAGACAGGTCTATTTTGAAGATAACGCAACCATATTTTCACCATACGAGCTCGGACGCCACCTCGGTAAACAAGGTCCGCGCAGAGCAGTGACACCCCCAGGCTGCTTGCGAATAGTCTACTACTGGGAACATAAACAGATTAGGGATGAGCCCACTCTCCCGTTGAAGAGGTGCTAAAGTCGTAGATACTGGGCCAGAAGGTGCAGCGGAAACCACAGTATCACGCAACTCGCTTTTTTAATGGATGAGTACACCGTCAAATAAATCTCGTACTGGTGCTCGCCCTGTGGAGCTCCACCAGGCAGGTGCAGTGCCGGGCTCTGAGCCTCGACAGAGCCCACCCTCAGCTACTGGAGGACCCTCTAGACCGTCTTGTGGAGTCAGCAGACGGCGGAGGAGAAACAAAACAGAAAAAGAGAAACCCAGAGTGCCACTTGTCATGATGCACTGGAATGCAGAGGGAGTGAACAGCAAGCAGGCTGGATACAGCAAAAAGACAGAGCTGGAAAACATCTTGTATGAGAAGCAAGTCAGTGTTTGCTGTATCCAAGAGACTCACTGTTGCGTGCATATTTTGACGCACATTTTACAAAAATCGATATGGCTATTTAATATGGGAAAAATATAGACATTCATTTATTTGTGTATGAAAATGCTGTTTATGGTAAAAGCGAGATAATCCATGTTTGATTCACACTTTTGATTATAGGAGTAATCGTTCTGGATATTGATCCAGCGCAAGGATATTGCGCTTGCGTTTGTACTTATTTTTTAGGGCCAGAAAATATATTAATTTGCTTATTGTGGTTATGGCCTGAATTCATATGTATTACATATTATTAGTACAAGTAGAATCAGTCCTATATTGTATATTTTGGATTGGTAGGAGGGACTAGATTCTTGTATTCCGGTCTAGCGGAAGTATGAGTTGTCTTGACAAGTCGTGCTGATAACGCGAATGTCGTGGGTTCGGTCCCCACACTGGCCACCACTGTAAAGTATCAGTCTGTCTGCTCTGTAAAGTTGCTTTCACACACACACTGGATGCTCTGTAAGGAAGAGTGGTGTGTTGTTGAGATCAGGCATGCTCCAGTCTACCCAGCTGTAAATGGGTAACTCACCCTAGTCCTGAGTTAGGGAAGGCAAAGGCTCCAGGGGAAGCAGGCCCTAAACTTGGTCACTTCAACCGACGCAGGATGGTGTATGTATGAAGTAGAAATGTAGAGTGTGATTGACGCGAATGGTGTACTGTTCGTGTGCTGACCAATATAACCACTCATACACTTGTGTCTATAAGGCACCAATGCAGACTAAAAAAAAAAAAAAAATGGCGATAGACATCATTGGTCCATTTAAGATAAAGTCTGCTAGAGGACACCAATTTATTCTGACGTGTGTTGATATGTGCACACGTTGGCCGGAGGCTGTTCCTCTAAAGAGCATAACTACTGCTGATGTCGCAGATGCTCTTTGGTTAATATTTTCTCGTCTGGGATTTCCAGCAGAAATATTATCCGACCATGGTACCCAACTCATATCGGATACCATGTCTCAAGTAATGTCGACTCTGAAGATAGAGAGATCGCTGAGTAGTATTTATCATCCTATGTCCAATGGGATGGTGGAACGTTTGAATAGAACTCTGAAAAACCTACTAGGTAAGATAACAGAAAATCATCCTCAGGATTGGGATAGGGTTTTACCCGCGGCTCTCTTTGCATATAGAGAGGTCGCCAACGAACATACAGGATTTTCTCCCTTTGAACTTGTCTTTGGCGCAAAACCGCGAGGTCCTATGTCCTTACTTCATGATCTTATAACTGCTGATAATATTGTCGATGACACAAAATCCTCTTATGAATATGTCATCGCACTTAGACACAAGATTATTGAAGCATGCAAATTGGCAACTGCTTCATCTGAATTTGCGAAACAGAAGGCAAGGGAATTTGCCAATAAAAAGAGATGTTTGCGACAACTTTGTCCAGGTGACAAAGCATTTGTCTTGCTACCTTGTAGGGAAAATAGACTTCTCATTTCTTGGAAAGGTCCGTACGATATAATATCAAAAGTTTCCGATGTTGACTATATCGTCGATATTGACGGGAAGCGTAAAACCTTCCACATCAACATGCTCACGGAATTCCATGAACGTCCTGATTATTTACAACCTGTTTTCCAGGCAACGGACGATTTTCCAGTCCAACATGGACAGTACTCATCTCTGTCAGTAATACAGGATGAGGAAACGAGTTTCTCGGATGTAAATTTACCTTTTCCACTGATTCCTCTTCACTCTAATGAATCATGGAAAGATGTTGCAATTTCTACAGAATTATCTCCAGGAGAGCAGAAACAAGTTTCTACTATGTTAGAACAATTTCAGGATGTCCTTACTGACATTCCTGGTCAAACGGATGTCATTCAACATGACATTATTCTTACTGACCATAGTCCTATAAGAGTCAGACCGTATCCTATCCCGATACATTTTCAAGCACAGGTAGAGAAAGAGTTAGATGAGATGATAGAGTTAAAAATTATTGAACCATCCACATCAGCATATTCTTCGCCGATGGTTATAGTACGGAAAAAAAGACAATAACATACGTCTTTGCGTGGATTATCGCAAATTGAATCAAGTGACTAAATTCGATGCTGAACCTATGCCTTTACTAGAAGAGCTACTTACGAGACTATCGAATTCTCACTTCTTTTCTAAACTCGATTTGTCTAAAGGTTATTGGCAAGTTCCACTATCCGAACACGCCAAACCGTTTACTGCTTTTTCGACGCCTAGGGGTCTATTCCAATGGAATTTCATGCCTTTCGGTCTTATGAACGCCCCTGCTACATTTGTACGCATGATGCGTCGAATCCTATCTCATCGCTCAGATGTCATTGCGTATCTTGATGACATCTGTCTTTTCAGTGATACTTGGAACGATCACTATAATGGTATAAATGAACTATTGTCTATCTTACGCGAGCATAACCTGACAGCGAAACCATCGAAAGCATGTATTGGTTTTAGCGAAATATCTTTTTTAGGACACCGTGTTGGTCATGGGTTCCTAAAAACAGAAGACCATAATACAAGTAAGATACTTAACATTTCTATTCCTAAGACTAAAAAGCAAGTACGAAGTCTCTTAGGTCTAATACAATTTTATGGACGATTCATCCCGAATCTGTCCTCCATTATGTCACCTCTTTCTTCCTTGCTAAAGAAAGGGTCTCCTAATGTAGTCCATTGGACTCAAGAATGTCAATCCTCTTTGGATAAGGTTAAAACTATGTTTTCTACTTCACCTATCCTAGTATTACCTTCTAAGGATAAGACATTTATTCTTCGTAGTGACGCTTCATCCACCGGGATTGGAGCTGCACTAATGCAAGAGTACTCTGGAACTCTGCATCCTGTGATGTATATTTCTCGGAAATTAAATGCCGCAGAGAAGAATTACTCGGTCCTAGACCGTGAATTATTGGCTATGGTTTGGTCAATCCTTAAACTGCAAAGATTTCTTCTGGGCGTGCATTTCATTGTGGAAACTGACCAGAAAGCTCTTACGGCTATTCAGAGTAAAAATCTGAAGAGCGCGAGATCAACGCGATACGCGATTGCTCTACAGCCATTTCATTTTGCGGTGCGAGCTATCCGTGGGTCAGAAAATGTGATGGCAGATATTTTGTCTAGATGCCCACACGATTCATAACTGTTATACAACTTTGATACAGTTGTTTCTATGTTGAAATGTGTACACATATGTAATATATCATATATTGATTGTAACGCTACTTAGCGGTTCATTGATATGTATTCACCGCTGATCTTTCAATGTTTTTCGTCTTTGATGATCATGATGTTAAGATATCTTAGATGGAATTTATGTATAAACTAATGTGGAAATTGTGTCATTGCTAATATTGTAGTATGCGTTGGTGACACCTCTCTGGAAATATTTATACTTAGAGAAGTACTTTCTCTAAGGTCATAAAACTTATGCTTATCATCTGCGCATTGTTATTGCTGCGTTGTGAGCCTATTGTATGTTGCTCCTAGATGTATTTAAAAAAAAAAATGTACCATTTTTTTTTCCCGAGGGGTGTGGTAATCTGTTGCGTGCATATTTTGACGCACATTTTACAAAAATCGATATGGCTATTTAATATGGGAAAAATATAGACATTCATTTATTTGTGTATGAAAATGCTGTTTATGGTAAAAGCGAGATAATCCATGTTTGATTCACACTTTTGATTATAGGAGTAATCGTTCTGGATATTGATCCAGCGCAAGGATATTGCGCTTGCGTTTGTACTTATTTTTTAGGGCCAGAAAATATATTAATTTGCTTATTGTGGTTATGGCCTGAATTCATATGTATTACATATTATTAGTACAAGTAGAATCAGTCCTATATTGTATATTTTGGATTGGTAGGAGGGACTAGATTCTTGTATTCCGGTCTAGCGGAAGTATGAGTTGTCTTGACAAGTCGTGATGAGTTCCGATGTACTGCTTACAAATGGCGGGGTACGTTTTTCTAGAGCTGGTCCTTTCGTCAGAAAAAATGTCTTACGAAGTGGTTTCTTCTGAAGGAGATGGTGTCTCTACGATAGTTTGTGTTAGAGACTCTCCTCATGTCAGTATATAGATGATTCGGACTCCAGGTAAACCCAGCTCCTATTTTGATGATCTCTCGTCGGTTAGGCCTAGCTTGACTTTTGTGCTTCGCTATGCTAGTGTCGTGTTTTGTATCGACGAAGATGACAGATTTTCCTGCAGCGGTTATGGCTACGTGAATTAACTTGATCACCGTAGAGCTGTATGGAAACATTTATGAAATCCTTTATATACCCATTATAAATTAACTCTGGCTTATATTCTCCTTCCTATGAATGAGTGAACGACAACTCAGGGAGGCAGCCATGTTGGATTTCGGTCAGCATATGTTTTGATCACTGCCAAGAGAACAGATTATTTATCCTATTATCGGACAGTGACAGGGAGATCTCAATCTTGCTAGAAACCCCCTTCGTGGTTTCATAATATATACTACAAACTATGGACGTCAAGTAACTTTGGTTATTTATCGATCCGCCCTTCACTGACGCGTTTAGTCAGATAGGGGGATGTGGCCATAATGTATCATGACATTGAACTTTTGATGTACTGCCCATTATTTCTGAATGTGTCATGACTTCAGATCTGCTATGTATACCTACAAATTGATATGTCAACATACCATGATGTACTCGTATGTCCCAGTGTGTACGTCTGAATAAATTGAGTAAACTAAGATTCCAGCAGTCTGCATTGGTGCCTTATAGACACAAGTGTATGAGTGGTTATATTGGTCAGCACACGAACAGTACACCATTCGCGTCAATCACACTCTACATTTCTACTTCATACATACACCATCCTGCGTCGGTTGAAGTGACCAAGTTTAGGGCCTGCTTCCCCTGGAGCCTTTGCCTTCCCTAACTCAGGACTAGGGTGAGTTACCCATTTACAGCTGGGTAGACTGGAGCATGCCTGATCTCAACAACACACCACTCTTCCTTACAGAGCATCCAGTGTGTGTGTGAAAGCAACTTTACAGAGCAGACAGACTGATACTTTACACTCACTTGAAAGCAGATCAAACCTTTAAAATAAGGGGATATCAATGCTTCAGATCCGACAGACAAGATAGACGAAAAGGAGGAGTACTTACTCTTGTAAGGAATAACATTCATGCACACGAAAGGAAAACCTTCATGGATGGAGCAGAATATCAGCTGTTGTAGATAAAGGTAGACAAGATGGAAATAGAACTCCTGAACTATTACTGTCCAAACAACAAACCCCTGAGTCTCAGCTCTATACAGGTACCAGCCACCAACTTTGTAGCAGTTGGAGACTTTAATAGCCACTCCCAGAGCTGGGGCTATAACCATCTAGATCACAGAGGTGAAGAGGTTGAAACATGGCAAGATGATCACTCCCTAATCCTAGTCAATAATGCCACAGATACTCCTACCTTCTACTCCAGAGGATGGCACACAACTTCAACTCCAGATCTTGCCTTCGCCACCCCAGATATAGCTGGATCTATTAGTAGAGAAGTAGGAGACCAACTAGGGGGAAGCGACCATCGCCCAATCTTTCTTACTGTCCAGAGTGCAACTCTCAGTACAGGCCCAGTCATTACAAGATGGAACTACAATCAAGCCAACTGGGGTTTATTCAGGCATCAGGTAAACACGCTGCTGTCTACCCTCAAGGTACAGAACAGAGACATTAATGAAGTGGTAAAAGACTTCAACAGATGCATACTACAAGCTGCAAAAGAAACCATTCCCAAAGGATGCTGGCGTAACTACATACCATACTGGTCCAGCACACCCCAAGAACGTCAGGAAGCTATGGACAGGGCTAGAAAGGATGCAGAGTCTCAGCCTTCACTTGAAACTCACAACAAATGGAAAAAGGCTGTAGCAGAGTTTCAGAGAACAAAGCTAGAAGAAAAACGGAAAAGCTGGAGAACTAAAACGGCATCGCTGAACCTTGAGAAAGACGGCAGGAAACTTTGGAGATTAGTCAAGTCTCTAAATGAAGAGCGTTCCTCACCTAGGCAGACTATCACATTGGATGAAGGTGGCAAACTTTTCAGAGGAAAACAAGCTGCAGACCTGTTTGCTAGAAGATACAGTTCAGAAAGCAACTTACCCATTAACATAGACCATCAGAGAGAGATAAGAAAAGAAATACTGGCAACCATGGGACAGACAGATACTCCTGCCCCAATGAGGGAACCTATCTCACTAGGAGAACTACAGAACGCTATTTCCAAGCTTAAGTTTCAAAAGTCACCCGGCCCAGACAAAATCAGCAACGAAATGCTAGTAAATCTGAGCTCAGCAGCAAAGACAAAACTGCTTGAGATATTCAACCACAGCTGGTTGAAAGGAACGGTACCCAAGTATGGAGAGAAGCCATCACAATACCCATACTAAAGAAAGGGAAATGTAAGACCGAGGCTGCAAGTTACCGGCCAATCAGTCTCACAAGCTGTGTTGGGAAGACTACGGAGCGAATAGTCAACCACAGATTGAAATGGTATTTAGAGTCTGAGCAGATCCTGGTGCCGGAACAAGCTGGATTTAGAGAATGCTACAGTATAGAAGACCAAGTTACTTACTTGTCTCAAGCAATAGAAGATGCCTTCCAAGAGAAGAAAAAGGTCCTAACGATCTGGGTCGACTTCAAGCAGGCCTTTGACAAGGTGTGGAAAGATGGCCTTATTGCAAAACTTAGGAGAAGTGGAATCCAAGGCAACATGATGAAATGGATCCAGTCATACTTGCATAACAGGAGAACTAGAGTCACTCTTGACGGTCTGCAGAGCAGAAAAGTGTTGCTCCATCAGGGGGTACCTCAAGGAGGAGTAATTTCCCCAACACTCTTCCTTGTTTACATCAATGACCTGGTGAAAGATCTCCCCGCAGGAGTGAAAGCTGCCTTATATGCAGATGACCTAGTACTCTGGTGGTGCGCTGATGAAAACGTCACCACAGCAAATTATAGAATGCAGCGGGCAGCAGATATGCTAGTGTCATGGGCAGAGAAATGGCTTATCACAATAAACACAGACAAAACCTCCACAACACTGTTCTCCCTCGCCCCCAAGGACAAAGCAGCTAACATACACCTAGGGACAACCGTGATCAAGGAAGAAAGCTACCCCACCTATCTTTGGGTGACATTTGACCAAAGGCTTACATGGAATAAGCATATTGAAAATGCAGAAGGAAAGGCCCGAAGACGACTAGGCATACTCAGAAAATTAGCAGGTACCAACTGGGGAGCAAATGAACGCAATCTAAAGAAGATTTATAATGGAGTAATAAGACCACACTTAGAGTTTAGCTCAGCAGCATGGTCATCAGCTGCTAACTCACATCTGCAGTCTTTGGACAAGGTGCAAAATCAAGCTCTCAGGCTCATTACAGGAGCCATGAAAACTACACCAATAACAGAGATGCAGAAGGTTGCTGGATTACAGACATTGTCTCATAGAAGAGACACAAAAACCATGATCCAGATGGAAAAGTACAACAGTATGCCAACGCACCCAATGAAGGCAAGACTAGATGATCTGGCATTGGGACGTCTAAAGCGTAGCAGCTTTGTGCATCGGGGAAAAAGACTTAAAAGACAGCATCAAGAAGACCTATCCATGAAGACAACACCACTGAAGCCCACCCTATACCCTGTACCATGGGAGCAGGCCAGCAATGCCCTCCAAATTAATACATCAGCCAGTGGTCTCACAAGTGGATGTGAGTATAATGATCTGCAAAAACGAACTGCTACACTGAGTATGATCCAAGAAAGCTATCCCGATCAATCATGGATACATGCCTATACAGATGGATCAGCAACTAATGCTGTTAGGAATGGAGGTGCCGGTATCTTTATCTCATATCCTGACAACCACTATGAGACTACTAGGCACATTCCCACTGGTAAATTCTGTTCCAACTATACAGCTGAGGTTCAAGCTCTAGAGCAAGCTGCAAATATGATTTATAACACCAACTCTGACTGCCACCAGGTAGTCATCCTCACAGATGCACTGTCTTTCCTGCAAGCTCTCAAGGGTGGTAAACTCCCGCATCTGAGAAATGAACTAAACAAGGTAGCTGCCAAAAAGAGAACCATACTTCAGTGGGTACCATCTCATTGTGGTGTACCCGGAAATGAAAACGCAGATAAACTTGCAAAAAAGGGAGGAGAATGTGAACAAGAAGATAATGAAGTCACATACTTTGAGAAAAAGAGAGCTATCCAGACTATCAGAAGAGAACAGAACCAACCCAAAGACGACTATCACACTCTCGACCGGCAGGGACAGATAACTATTTTTCGACTCAGAACAGGGCATAACAAACTGAATAAACACATGCACAAGCTACGATTGTCTGCTTCACCACTGTGCACATGTGGATTAAACGAACAAACTGCTGAGCATGTTCTACAGGATTGTTCTCTGTATGACCAGTTAAGAAAGATATACTGGCCCAATGACTCAACACTAAACTCAAAGCTATATGGAGCTAAAGAGGAACTTCAAACAACAGTCGAATTCATCATGAGAACTCGTCTGACGGTGTAAACATCAAAGATGCGATCGCAAGAAGAAGAAGAAGATGGCATGGACGAAATTAGATACCTGATGGTGATTCAGAAAGTACCAATTTTGCTTTGTTGCGGAATTTATTGTCTCAGTATTTGCGGGGGCTAGTGGTAACTAGATATTCGCAGATTGTTAATAAATAAGAGAAAAGGTTCAAGGGAGCAAGTTTTTAACGGTACTTGGCAGTAGACATCAGTCTTTGAACCTCTGAACCGGCTTTCCTACCTTACATTCAGACTTTCATAAATCGACTGGCGCGATGTACGTTTCCCGTCTATTTCAACTTTGCGCTGGCTATGAGCAAAACCAATAAACTTTCTCAATTTTTCTTGTGAACAGTGGTTTCAAATAAGCGTGTACCGGGTATCAAACAATTTAATCCTGTCGATAATGTAAGTTTTATTACTTATATTTTTTGTTTGTTTGCAGAGAGCTAGCATCAGTTTTACTAACATTAATTATTAATTAAGCAGATACATTTTGATACAGATTTGCCGTATATTGAATATTGCTGTTCAATCCATTATATTACATCCTTTTAATTTGTTACCGTGATCTCCACACTTTGTAGTTAGGCTACTGTCTCCCAATTTTTAAATCTGAAGACGAATCAATATAGTGCGTTATTTTATATTTTGTTCATATTAAATAACTATTATTATACTTTATGAAATGATTATTGGGTTACTTCAGTGTTGGTGTGGCTGTTGCTAATTTTTTTTTTTTTTTCTGACTGTTGTATTTTTCTAATTTAGTTATGGCTGTGGTTAAGAAACTTTATAAAATAGAAGAGTAAACTGGTAAGAACATCGGTGTCAACATTTTTGTAAAGCCACTTTTAAATCAGTTTTTGTTGTTTACTCGACGAACATTTTTCTATCTGCAAAATTGTAAAATCAGTTCTTTGTTCCAGAATTCAGAACAAATATGGCAAAAGCAGAACAAACCAAAAAGAAGTGCAGACAATACAGCGTTGAATATCTGAAATATGGATTTATTCCAGCACTAAATAACCAACAACTGCCAATGTGTCTATTATGTGAGAGGGCCTTTTCAAATGAGGCGATGAAACCTTCCAGACTACTTGAACATTTGAAAAAAATTCACTCAGATAAAACATAAAAGTTTGACATACTTTCAGTCACTTTGTGAAAACTTTCAGAAACGTAAAACTGCCCGTGACGTGTTTGTCAACACTTCACAACAAAGCTGTGATGGTTTGCAAGCTTCATACAATATTTCATTGCTGATAGCTAAATCTGGAAAGTCTCAAACAATCGCAGAAAATTTGATTTTGTCAGCTATAAGGGAGTTTGTGAGTACAGTTATGCATGTCACCTGAACAAATAATTAAAGCAATTCCGCACAGCAATACCTCTGTTCAAAGAAGAATAGATGAAATGGCTGCGAATGTTGAAAATACTTTGTGCAACATACTAAGGACAACAGAATTTGCATTGCAGTTGGATGAGTCAACTTTGCCGGGCAACGAATCTTTGCTTCTTGCCTATGTTCGCTTCGTAAAAGATGAAAGCTTGGTTCAAGAGTTGTTATTTGCTAAGCAACTAGTAACTGATACAAAAAGAAAGTCAATATTTCGTGTAGTAGAGAAATTTTTCAAAGAGAAGGACATTCCGCTTACTAACATTCTTGCTTGTGCAACAGATGGAGCACCATCAATGATAGGTGGTTACCGCTGGTTTATCGCTTTCTTAAAAGAAGCTGTACCTGGTATATTTACAATACACTGTGTAATTCACAGACAACATCTTGTCACAAAAAATCTAAGTGATCGGCTTCACAAATCATTAAATACTGGTATCACAGCGATTAACAAAATTAAGTCCCATGCTCTCAATTCTCGACTATTTCGAGAGCTTTGTACTGAGAATGATGAACAGTTTGAACGTTTGCTGATGCACACAGAAGTCAGGTGGCTCTCAAAAGGAAATTGTCTGAGACGCGTTTATGCTCTTTTTGAAACTGTGGTAGAATTCTTCAAAGACTCGCATGCTTCGCTCAGTACCGAACCAACGAATATCAGGCATGACATTGCATTTTTGTCAGATTTATTCACAAAGTTTAACGAAATAAATCTACAACTGCAAGGAAATGATATTAATCTTATAAAAGTCAAATCTGTTGTATCCACGTTTCGGACCAAATTAACGCTATTCAAACGTAATATTGGCCGTCGCGAGTTAATCCAATTTCCCAGCCTCTTAGAGTTGGAAGAGAAAGACAAAGTACCAAAGGATAATCTTCAAGTATATTGTGCACACCTAGATATGCTGCATAAAGTCATGTCTCAGAGGTTTCATGATCTTCTTTTTATCACGATTCCAGACTGGATAATAAATCCATTCCTGGACGCGTGCAGTGAGGAACTAGGAAGAGTGGAAGAGGAACTGATATCGCTACAAAATAACGTTGAGCTTAAGCCAATGTTCAAGAAATCATATCAAGACTTTTGGTTGCAGAAAGAAATCTCTGAACGCTGCCCTGAAGTGTGGGGAAAGGTTAAGATGTTCTGTATTGCCTTTCCAACATCGTATTTAGTAGATCGTGGTTTCAGCGCGGTTGTCCAATTTCTTTCGAAGCAGAGAAACAGACTGCAGATTACTGAATGTTGGGATCTGAGACTCCTTCTAAGTAACTTTCAGCCTGATGTTGAGAAGCTGATATCACTACACCAGGCACATCCATCTCACTGAAGTTAAAAATGAAGTAAGTTTGTTACTAATTTACTTTCGCATACTGCTGTTTGTTTTACAGCATTAAGTAATTAAGTTTTTCTTTTTACATTAAGTTAATAAATAAGCGTATCTGTAGCTTTATATTAGAATGTGATAAATTGAGCAATTAGTTGTTACTGTATTAACAGTTGCTCTTATTTTTCACTCTTTACATTTTTTAATGTACTGGGGGGAAATGCAGGGGGGCGCTGGTGACATGCCCTGGGAGCCAAGGGGGCGGTGACTCAAAAAAGTTTGGGAAACACTGCCTTAGACCATCACTGCAGAGCAGGAGAGACAACCCATGACAGGATGTCAACAACAGAATTGATAAATTGTACAGGAGACAGGAAGTTGTGGAGAGACATGATCTCCTTCGCCATTGGGCATGGCACTTGAAGAAGACGTATGGATTATAAAAGAATAGTTAATGTTAAAAACGGTAGTGGATAATTAACGTGCTGAATGTATATCAGCTACTATTAGAGACACCCTTGGAGCGTAGGATAGGTCTAGCGAGAAGGTGACTTCACAGCTCACTTCTACAGCTACCATCTAGAACTGTGCAGTTATTTACCCGATTTGTCCTGTACCATCCCTAACTCAAGTTCACCAGCTCTCGTCTCTATTTCTGGAAACTAATTTATTATCTGATATCCGTCTCGCCACAATGATTGATGATGATGATGATGAAATTGTGTTTCACTTTCCTGTACGGTACAGTAAAATTATTAACAACAAAAAATTTTCGCAGTCTGTAAATGCAGAACACAACAATAAGAAGGAAGCGAAAAGGAACGCAGTAAAACTTCTTCTTCTTCTTCTTCGTTCGCCCTGAAAAGGACGGTGGTTGCGTTGTGTCTGTTTACAACGTAGCTGTGATATCTGCACCTTTCGGTCGACACATCCGATAGTAAAACTATGATAAAAGAGAGAGTACGCAAACGTAGATATACTACGTCTTACACAAAGAAATGGCATGCGTTACGACTACAAGAACTTCTACAAGTAAAGACAAGAAATACAGAACTAATCTATATGCATTTAAATATTAACCAGTGCACTAAAAAAATTTTTAGAACTAGTAGCAAATAACAATAGCAAATTTATTGCCCGCAATTTGTTATACTTTTTTATTTTTTATTATTATTTTTTTTTTAATTAAGTGCAAAAGTAGAAATACAAGCTCAACAATAATTCTATCACGCGATTAACGAAATATGATATCAGCCACTAGTGAAACGGTGAGATTTTGGAGGGGGAAAAAACGGACATCTGCTTAAAAAAAAAACCAAGCTAAAACACTGACACCTTGAAGTAGTAGTGATTTTGTGTTTCTAATGACTTTCCTGGAATGTAAAGTGTTGCTTAGTCCTAATACTGTTGTTTTTCAGCTGTGTCTATATTAAGATCGTTAATAAGATAAAAATACTGTTGGACGTCCGTTTTATGTGCTTTTTCCCCCACTTTTCATGTTCTTTTTTTAAATTTCGTATAGCCATAAACCTGGACGTGGTTGCTGTGTTCACATTATACCGGATTTTAATGCGTATGGCCAAACCGCCAAAATATGAACTTAACTTGCACTACTCCACAAAGCCATTGCGTCGGCTTTACATGTTTTATATTTAGTATTCAAAGGGCAGTATGTAAACGCGCTTTACAGATCTACAGCACACTGCCTGCTGGTTTTATGTGTTCTTGTCAAATCAATAACATACGTCCTTTAAGTTTTTCATATCAGGTACATAACGCATTACTATGATGGATGTATTTTATACCGAAATCTAAAAATAAGCATGGTCTGAAGTTAGTCTCAGAAACGTTTTTTGTACGGGAACAGAAGCTGAATCTCGCCATGATACTTCACGTCACAAGTGTAAGAGAAACACTGAAAATTAAAAACTGAAAGAACAAAATGTCGTCTGTACGTGTTTCATAAGAAATCGATAGTGATGCTATAAAACAGATTTAGAAGATGAATGCGCCGATTCAAAAGCCCACTAGTATTATCGCAGCTTTGGCTGTGATATTTGCCCTACTATTCAGGCCTCAACATGTAACTGACGCTGTTCAAGCTATAGATGAACTTCCAAGTAGATCCTATGTGAGTCTGGGCGATATAAATTTAGGTGGCTTTCTCGCAATTACCGAGTACTCTAAAGAACTCCTGTGTGTAGAAAAGATGCGTTTTCCACTTGTTCAGCAATATGTAGAAGCCTTAGTTTACGCCATCAATGAAATTAATCAGAATCCCTACTTGCTGCCGAATATCACCTTAGGATACGTCATCCTCGACGACTGCGTCAAACAAAGCGCGGCAACAGCACAAGCCGTCAGGTTTCTTCCTCGCAGACATGAAAAAGTCGTCTGCGGTGATGACAACAAAAACAAATGCCAGGAGTTTACCTCACAGTATGACAAAGCCGCATCCTACGATGTTGTCGGGGTTATTGGTCCACTCCGGAGTGAGAGCAGTATAGCAGTGTCTCTCCTTCTGGGCCCAGTTAAAATTCCACAAATTAGCTTTCTATCTACAAGCGATGAGTTGTCAAACAAGGAAATTAATCCTTATTTTCTTAGAGTTGTGCCCCCAGATGAACGTCAAGTTGAGGCTATTATGACATTTATTCTTTCTCATGGATGGACATACATAAGCGTCATGTATTCCGATGGTAGTTACGGAGAATATGCTTACAGACACATCAAATATTTAGCTGCTAAGATGGGTGTTTGTATTGCAACACACCATAAAATTGAAGACACGGAGGAGAAAAATTATACAATCGGTATAGAGAAACTGCTGCGGTTCCCTCGAGCCCGTGTAGTCATAGCTTTCTTGTACGGTGATGATATGGTGGGCGTCTTCACTGCTGTCCACGTGATGAAAGTTTCCAAAATGTTCATCTGGGTGGGTAGCGATGGATGGTCTGAACAATTAATGATGTTACACGGAAGCCACAAAGAAGCGATTTACGGATCTTTCACAACATTATTCTACGCCCCCGCCGTTCCAAAATTCAACGATCATTTCCGAACAGTTAAGCCATCCGCGACAAAGAACCCATGGTTTACAGAATTCTGGGAGCGACAGTTCAACTGCTCATTCCAAACGGGGACATGCGATGAGTCCAGAGACATCGCGAGTAGCCATGGATACCATCCTTTGGCGTTGATTAGCTCTGCAATGGACACAGTCTACGTGTACGCCCATGCCATTCAGAATTTGTTAGACGATCACTGCCCTGGAGCAACAGGCACAGATGCCCGAGAGTGCATCAAAGGGGATGTCTTGCTGGGTTACCTCAAGAACGTATCATTTAATGGTGAGTACTAGGGTTTATGGTTCGGGAATTCCCTGGATACTATTCCCGGGATACAATTCTCGGGAATTAAAAACATTTTTGATCAGTAAAAAAATGGACGAGACCCGGGGACATTTTAAAAATTGTTTTAAATTAATAAAAATAGTATAATTAAATAAATTTACAAAAAAAAAAAAAAACCTTCTTTTCTCCCTTTTAAAATTTTGGATTTTATTTGCTGCATGAAGGAATCATGTTAAAACTAGAAACAATTCGCTGTCAATAGATGCAGTTCGGGTACAAAAGTTGTGTTCAATATTTTCCAGTCTTTCTCTGTTTTCTAATTCTAATTGGGGGGAAAAAAATTTAAGTTCTGAATAACCATTTAGCCGGAGAAATGTATGAAGCTCTTCTCAAAATAATCAAAGAACAACGAAAGTAAAAAATTATTTACCCTACTTATGTACCTCTAAAATCCAGAGAGCATAAAAAGAGAAGAACATTTTCCCTTCTGTTCAAAAGTTATGTTATATTCTTTCACAGAAGAACTAACGAACACATTCTTCGCCGACATCTCGTCACAGGCAACGAAAACAAACGGAAGATGAAGAACAGGAAGAAACAAGTAAAAATGATGATAATTTGTAAATGGAAATGGCCAAGAAAGATGACCCAAACCTGAAACTTAATCTATCAATTCCTTAGTTTTCCTCCAAAGTTAAAGTTATTGTATCAACAATAAAAATATATTGATGAAATTAATCATGTTATTTTTTCAAACCTAAAATGTAAAATTTTCTTGACCTTAACCTTTAACAGATTACATATGTATATATATATATAAATATATATATATAAAAATATAAAAATATAAATATATATAAATAAAGACATTTGTTCTCGAATGTATTCTGCTTGTTCTCCAATGATTTTGTTATTTTCCAACACTCACAGCCGTATGTTAACACTGAGATAACATTTGAATTAAACAGACGAAGCTTGGTATGTATATTCAATGATCGTAATTTCCAAATGTTAGATAATCTATTGAAGGCGCTAGCTGCCAAAGCAGTTCTAGTATGGATTTCTCTTGTTGTGTCACCATCCTGAGTCATTTTACTGCCTAAATAATTGAAAATTTCAACTTTCTGTAGTTTTTCCCCGTTCAAGATGATATCAAAGGTCTCGTTAGAAAAGTTCATAGCTTTAGTTTTAGAGGCATTTATTTGGAGACCTATTTTAACCGAGAGATGACACAAATTATTTACTGCTTCTTGGGATTGTCTGGGTGTTGAACTTAAGAATGCTAAATCATCTGCGAAATCCAGGTTCCCCCAGGAATTTTCCATATATATATATATATATATATATATATATATATATATATATGGAAAATTCCTGGGGGAACCTGGATTTCGCAGATGATTTAGCATTCTTAAGATATATATATATATATATATATATATATATATATATATATATATATATATATATATATACTGAAGCACATTAATAACGCACCACTTTTATATATACTGATGCCGAGAAGCTGGAAAAAAAAGGGTAGGAATGGATATTCCCCGTGTTTGTCATGAGGTAGAGAGCGAATGGCTGCTGGAATGGAAAGTGCATGATTCAACCCACGGGTTTGTGTACAGACTACATGAAAGCAATGAAAGTTACACGTGCAACACGATTCCCAACAGCTATGACCCTGAAAATGTGTACGCGTTGTGGCAGTATACTCGGTATAAAAAGGCCGTTGAGACAAAACACCCAGTACATGTGCTTCAAATGCCACGACTATCTGAAAACAACCGCCAACGAGCCATTGGTATGTTGGAGACCGGAATGAGCTCGCGGGCCATTGCCAGAAGGATGACTTGCCACCACAGCCCTATCGTACGTCTCAATGAACGTTACGGAACCACTGGCAATGCCCGGGATAGACTTCGGAGTGGCCAACCACGAGTTACTACCCCTGTGCAAGATCGTCATATTGTGCTGAGTCACCTAAGGAATCGTTCTCTCCCGGCAAGTCAAACAGCAAGAGCAATAGTGGGTAGACGTGGGCAAGTCTCTCGAATGACAGTCATACGACGACTCAGAGATACAGGCCTTACTGCATGACGACCTTATGTTGGGCCAAACTTGACTCACAGACATCGTCAGCAGCGCCTGCAATGGGCAGAGCAACATGTCAGATGGACTAGACTGCATTGGAATGCTGTCCTATTCACAGACGAGAGCAGATTCAACATATCCTTTGCTGATGGACGTATGCGGATTTGTGACGGTGTGGAGAGCGCTTTGCAGATTGCTGTGTTCGTCAGCACAACCGATTTGGAGGTGGCAGTATTCACATTTGGGGAGGATTCAGTTTTCACCATCGCTTGCCTCTTCACGTCTTCCGTGGAAATGTTAATGCTGTGACATATCGAGATGAGGTTCTGGATGCATTGGTTGCTCCTGCGTTTACAAATTATCCAGACTTGCAGCTTCTCCAGCAGGATAACGCACGTGCGCACACCGCATGCATTACGCAGCAATATCTACAGCAGCAGAACATTGTGACGATTGATTGGCCTGCCCTATCACCAGACATGTCCCCTATAGAACATCTGTGGGACGAGCTTGGACGCAGAGTCTACAGGCAAGGTTCTCCAGCTAATCTGCAACAGCTCGAAGCTGCTCTTACACGTGAATGGGACTTGATTGCCCGGAATTTCCTTCAGAGATTTGTGCGTTCCATGCGGAGCCGCTGCCAAGCTTGTTTGCAAGCACACGGTGGACATATCAAATACTGAGGATAGTGTGAATGAATTTTTTTATTGGTTGCATTTTTGGTTTTCTCCCTTGCCTGCACAGAATGCACTGAATTTCATAACAATCAAATGTACAAATTAATGACCAGCATGGATTCACAGGAAAATGAATAAAGATTCCAAATACGTAAACGTGTAAACACTTACATTTACATTTCACACTCTGTTCCTGGAATATACATGTGGTGCGTTTTTAATGTGCTTCAGTATATATATAACCAAAAAGACTCCTGGATCCCGGGAAATTTTAATTCGGGGAAAAAACGAGAAACACAAGCGAGTACAGATAGCGGCTTTTGTTTACGTTACCTTTGTTTTTACGTTACATGCCACAGAAGCAGTGTAATTCGAGTACGTTTCCAGATTTGAAAAGCGTAACGCTACACAAACTAACGATAGTCATGTTTCTGTTTTTCATCTCAATAAATGCCAACCAATCAGTGTGCATGGCACATTCACATCAATACATCCAGGAAAAAACGGATAGACTTAATAAGTATAGCCAGCAGGTGGGCCTGAACATCAATCTAAAGAAGACAGAGGTCATGACACTGTGAGCAACCCCGAGCCCATAACAGTAAGGAATCAACAACTGGAACAGACAGACACCTTCACATACCTAGGATGCATAGTAACACCAGATGGCAGAGCAAGCAAAGACATCAACAACAGAATGAACAAAGCAAGAACAGCCTTTTTTAGTCTAAACAACATCTGGAAGTCCTCTCAGTACAGCACAAGCACAAAATTAGGATTATATCAGAGCTGTGTGCTTTCTGTGCTTCTCTATGGTGCGGAATGCTGGAGAGTAACAAAGAAGGAAATGTCGAAATTGTCCTCTTTCCACACAACATGCCTAAGAAAAATTCTCCGAATCTTTTGGCCGAATACCATCACCAACCAAGATCTGCTTACTCGGAGCAAGCAAGAGGACATGCACACCATCATAACAGTCAGACGCTGGAGCTGGGTTGGCCATGTCCTCAGAAGAACAGCTATGCTATGGACCACTGAAGGAAAACGAAAGAGAGGCCGACCAAAAACAACTTGGCGGAGGACTGTGGAGGCTGAGATGCAAAGAATGAACCAGAGTTGGGGCACTGTACGAAGGATGGCCACCGACCGAGCAAATTTGTTGCTGCCCTACAAGACGCCACAAGGCGTGATGGCCACTGACTGCTTATCGGTCGGTGGCTAAAAATCAAATAAGATAAGAAGAAGAATCAGTGTGTAAATTATAACCTAGACAGAGGGATGACAAGTAAATTATTAGAAAGCAATCGATTCCCGACAGAGAAAAAGCTTTTATTTTATTTATTTATGAGTCATCAGGCTTACTGCAAATTATTGTTTGTTTCATTTTGAAAACAAAGGTACTCCGCATTGCACGTGCTGCAGTAGGGAAGTGACGTGTGAAGGACTTCACTTTATTAGGTCCAGCTTTACGGTCAGGGGTGATCAGCTCCCTTCCTCGGTGCTTTTGCCTTCTCTTACTCAAGAGTACGTAAGGGTAGAACGGAGCGGTTTTGAACTCGGAACCCAGTAATTCTGCCGCGAGCGGCAATCGTTCTACCCAATCTGCCAAACTTTACGTCACTGCTAAAAAAAAAACCTATTGAAAAAGAAATCACGTGAAAAGCTTGTTTAGTCTTTGAGTTATTCAAGGTCACAGAGGTTGCAGACAGACGGACATAAGCAGTTCTTATATTACCAAACGTCTGACCCGCCAAAATATGGCGGGAAATAGATTATGTTGCCGGATGTTCTGTTGACGTCACTAGTTCTCACGTGGTCATTTTATTCTTGTCTAATCCATTTCCCCTTTGATGTATCAATGTAGTTCAACTTACACTATCAATGTTTATAGTCAGTGGTCAATGTATCATGGAAAAAATGAAACGCATGCGTGCTCTTCTAATGGGTGTTCACTATAACTTGCTCTTTGCATCGCGCGTTTTCCGTATTTTCACCAAAAAGGTGGCATGATTTTTTTGATTGTTCGTTTCACATGACGTTTCACATGATGTTTCACTTAGTTAATAATATGGGGGTTCCTCAAATCTCACAGAACATAACCTGCGGAAAAGGAAGTTACTGATACAGTCGCTAAAAGTTACCAAAGAATATACTTCTTATTCTTCTTCCTCGTTCGTCCTGAAAAGGACGTTGGTTGCGTTGTGTCTGTTTACGCCGGAGTTGCGATATCTGCGCCTTTCGGCCGACACATCCGACTTCAGCACGGCATTTTTTGGGACCGGGTTTGCCTTCCCTCTTCGATCCCTACTCTCTCAGCCAGAATGCAGTGATGCAGACTGTTTCCAGGACCACCACGTGGAGGTGAAGTAGGGTCTTGGTCAGCTCTGGTTCGCTGACCCTGACGCAAGCAGTCAAGCTATGGGTAGCTGACTGCATTCTCTATTGCTGTATCTTTGGGTCCCCCAAAGAATTTACAAAGGTTATATTAGTGTTCTAGCGAACAACTTGTGGTAGATTTACTACAAGTTTTTACTTGGAAGAGATGATCATAAAACCTGGTTACTTGCTCACTGTTTAGATAAGTAATTGCATTATAATAACACTAGCAATAACCCGTCAATATTGACAGGTTTTTAATTATAGTGTGTTGTTTCGGTTACATCTATTACCGACGGTACTATTACCACTGTGGTCATTTCATTGCAGGCGACCGTCATTAGATATTTGTAGTGAAAATTATATGGATGTATTAAATATGAAGACATGGAGTAACTTTTCTAAATGACATGTAGAGCAGTGATAATGATCTATTTATTGGACAGTAAATTGACTAAATAACTAACATTTCGTTTATGACACCTTGTCTCGTAATTGTTCGTGCATCTTTTAAAATCTTGACTTTCCATACTCAAACTGTTCATGTACACCGTCATTTGCGCACTTTTCTATTTTCGGGAGAGTATATATAAGGGAAACAATAGGGAGCCGCGCTGGTGTAATGGCTTCGGCGTTGTACTGGCAACCAGGTGTTCATGGTTCAAACCCGGGCGTCGGCGTTTGAAGAAATGTTTACGGCCGGAAATTTGACTGAATAGCCTGAACGGCTCCTGTGATAAACCCTCTGTGGATGGGAAGGAGCGAAGCTCCTGACCGGGTTGGAAGGAAAGTCCTCAGGTTCCCCAGCCTCGCAATGACATATCATTGGGCCGAAGGGCTGAAAGCCCAAGTGCCGCTGGTTAAGAAAAAAAAAAAAAAAAAAAAAAAAAAAAAAAAAAAAAAAAAAAAAAAAGGGAAACAATACAATTTTTGTCTAACTTTCAACCACAGTTGCACCCCCTTAGCTGTGGTTGAAAGTTAATGTAATCTCTCGAAAATAGAAAAAGTGCGCAAACGACGGTGTGCAAAATGTGACTGACCGACCGACGTAATTACGGCGAGTATTATGGTATTGAACTAGCAATAACCCGTCAAAATTGACAGGTTTTTTAATTGCAGCCATCTTATCATTTTAATCCATAATAATAAATCTGCAATACTTTAAATTAAAATTTTGCCTAATCCTCAACTTCCTTTTATTCTTAGAGTCGACGCCTGGGCCCGCTGATCAGTCTCGATCGTGAAATGGGCGCCTATTAAAAATCGTTGACGTTTGGTTACGCTCCAGACGATTGCAAGCAATTCATTCTCAAGAATGGCATACTTGGTTTCCGTAGGTGTAAGTTGTCGATTAACATGAGGATTAGGCAATCTCAAAATAGGTGCCTTAGAAAAAATACACTTTATTGGAGTTTATGGTATCAGAACAACAATCAAAAACTTACATTTTAAGGTTATTTTTAAGAAAATGATGAGTTAAATTCGTTTCCCGAATGAAACTGGACAGAAGAGTATCTTGATTGTCTGTTGATTTAAACTGCATTTCCGCACCTTCCTGTCTCCAGTTCATGTACTGTTTATCAATCGTGTTGTTGGCTTCTTTCCATAATCAAACTGTTCATGCACACCTTCATTTGCGCACTTTTCTATTTTCGAGAGAGTACATTAACTTTCAACCACAGCTACGGGGGTGCAGCTGTGGTTGAAAGTTAGACAATAATTGTATTGTGTTTCTTTTATGTGACTGACCGACCGACGTACTTACGGCGGGTATTATGGTATTGAATTAAGCAGAACAGCGGAGGACAAAAAGACACACACACACAAAAATAATATAGAAAAAGAGGAGGAGAAGGAGATGATGAAGAAAGGAGAAGAAGAAGAAGACGAAGAAGTAGAAGAAGAAAAGAAGAGGAAGAAATTAAAACATTGATTTTTTTCCACTCTCATTTTCGTAGGATACAGTGGCCCCATACATTTTGACGAAGATGGCAACTTGATGGGAAAATACGTCATCAGTCAAATTCTTCCTGGCGATCCAATCAAGCAGGTCCCTGTGAGGATCATTGACACCGCCACAGACAACAAGAGCGTAATCAGCGTCGGTCAAATCTCATGGGAATTTGTTGCACCCTTGAAACCCCGGTTTCCTCCGAACGCCATCTTGCCATCCCCGCCGATTCCTCTGGAAGACAAGAACATTCCTGTTTCTGTCTGCAGTAGAGTCTGCGGTATTGGCGAATACAAAATCATGAAAGATTTGCATTGTTGCTGGGAGTGTAGATTCTGTAGGGAAAATGAAATTGTTGTGGCTAATCAAACGGCTTGCCAAGCGTGTCCTAATTTTAATTGGCCAGAACCGAAAACTAATTTGACTAAGTGCAAAAAAATAATCCCACACTACCCAATATTCACAGATGCTGTGGTTATCTTTGAAACATGCACAAGTTGCTTGGGGATTTTAGCCGCTGTTGGAGTTCTTATAGCCCACGTGCACTACAGAGAAGTTAGGGTCATCAAAGCAGCGAGCAGAGAGCTCAGCTTCCTGCAACTTTTCGCCATTGGAATAGGCTACGTCACCATGCTTGTGTACGTGGCTCCGCCCACTCATGGCAAGTGCGCCATTGTCTATTGGTTGTTTTGTTTCTCCTTTGATCTGCTGTACGCCCCATTATTGGTCAAAGCTATACGTATCTACAGGATATTCCATGCTGCTGCCAAGGGTACGCGAGGCCTGAAGCTGATCAGTCCACTGTCACAAGTTGTCATCTCATGTTTTATAGTAATGGGCCAGGTAAGTTCGAAACAAACATTTTATGTCTAATTTTTGTTTTCAGTGCTTCAGTAAAATAAGTGACAAGCTCAGTTGCCATGTCCGCACCGAAGGTTAGCTACGATGGATCACCAGTGTCTTCTATCTCTTGCCTTGATGGTACACTCTGATTGGCTATTTCCTGGGTTACGTTGCGTATGCATCCCGCTCTTCACGAGCGCGGGATCTGAAGCTCCGCCTTTAAAATACAGCGTACCACAGGATAAGGGTGTCTGATAGATGGAACTTATGTGTTTACATCAATGTACTCTGTTGTATCAGTGCGCGAAAATGCAATGGTCGAACGAAGGAATAGTAGGCTAACTACGAAGATGAACAAGTGTAAGGGCTGGGCCCAGAAGCTTATAAATGGAGAATATGAGAAATCCTATTAATTGCTTTTGCTCGCCATGCAGTTTCGCAACACCGCATAATATACGACGTGTACAGCTAGTTATTTTTCATGCTCTATAAGATACAACTGTAACCTTGTTTTCCATGATAAAGATATCACAAACCCATATATTAAACATCGTGCATTTACTTATCAAGAAGTCATGTAGTATTTTTAACACGGCATATTCTGTAAAATTGATTCTTGCTATTTGTGGTGGAAAAAAAAAAAAACAAACAAAACAACCCGTCATCGCATCGGTAACTATGAACTAGCCATTTTTGTTTACGAGCTATATCACGTCCCTACAATGTCTCGACATCGTCTCCTTCCGCACCCGCTAACTCGAAAGTGGAGGGAGCTGCGATCAACGCTCTTTTGCAACGCAACGTTTGGGATGCGGGGCTTAGCCTCTGTTTAGCGCGAAAAGCGGGAAGAGCGTCCCAAATTTTTGCATACGCAACGCTACCCTGTAGATTCGTTGTTGCTAACTTCCCACTTACCGCGTTGCTCGTTTCCTTCAAATTTTTCTTCTATTACGGTTTCCTGCGATGTGTTTCGTCTCTTATGTCGACAATATTTTATCTGTGCACTTTGATCCGTTTAAATAATTCTCATTTCCCAACTTTTCAAGAACTTCGTCTTTTTTACCCGTGGGATGCACCCCGTTTTCCCCACACATCCACATTTCATGGGCCTCCTCAATTCTTTCGTCTAACTGCTTATTCGTTGTCCATGCTTCTGCACTATATAGTCATCACCATCATTCCCTTTTCTTCTATCAGTTTTATTTTTTTTATTTTTTCTGTGGAGATGTTATATGGATAAAGGGACAATACGCATCCCGTTTCACTTCTAGTTGTTTATTCAATATAAGGAGAATAACTCTTGCCAGATTTTACCGTTGCAGCTTGTTCCGAGTATAGTGTACAAAGAAGTTGTATGTTATCTCCGCCCAGGCCTAATTCATTAAGCGTTCAATTAGTTTATCGCGACAGACGATGTCGAAAGCCGTCTTGCAAACTGTTAAAAACATACTTTTTAGACTTATATATATTCTTGTACACAATATTGCGTCACTTCTTCCGCTGTTCTGCCGATAACCAAAATGTTCTTTATTAACTTGGATGCCTATTTTATTATTTTTTTACACTCCTGTATGATCTCGGGTACTTACTTTTCTGGATGACTGTGACAAAACGTCTGAACATGCTCTTTTGTGTGATCTCTCACCCCTTCAGCCCTCCAGCAATATCCTTTCTTTTTCTTCATTCATTATTTCTACTATTTTGCTCTATGCTGGACATAGCATGGTGAATTATCTAACACGCCACTCCCCTATGGCAGTATTTGCTATGGGAGTAATGTGTATCTTATTGTTCCACACTCCACTCCCAGACTGTTGTTACGCTTCACCAGGTTTGGTGACCCGGCCAGCGATAATATTTTATCGCCTAATCTGTTTGACCGCCTGTGGAAACGGGGCGGTCAAACATTTGACCCCACTGGAAAGCTGTTGATCATGTTGACACAAGCCGATATGTGATACGATGAAAGAAGACCACCCGTCTGTGACCAGACATCTGTCTGGCGGAGGCACGCAGATAAAGGTGATAAACAGAGGTGCGCCGGAAGTCTTAGATAACGATTTGACATCACTGTTGTAACAGGCCACGCGTGTATATTAAATTTAATATTTTCAAATACGCGTGGGATGAGTAATAATAAACTTCCCCACCAAAACAGTGCTAGATATATTGGATTGTTTCGCCAGAATCTACTATGATTTGATTGGAACTTTCGGCGGAAACACAGCTGGGATTTGAAACTAAGGATTGTGAGATATAATCTAACAAACTCGGAGTCACAGCACACAGACAGACTGCATCGCAGCGGCAACTAAACGCCTCCTTCAAGCCAGAGGAAAGAGGATAGGACTTATCATTCCACAATTATAATTACCAAATCGAGTATTGGGCAACTTCGGAAGTACAAGTAAACCCGTAATTTTAATACAAGACTGGAAACTTGGGAATTTTATCACAAGGAGTCATAAGAGGAATTATAGATTTCCAGACCAAGTGTTTCATCCGTCATAAGAGGAATTAAAGATTTCCAGACCAAGTGTTTCACCCGTCATAACAGGAATTATAGATTTCCAGACCAAGTGTTTTACCAGTCATAAGAGGAATTATAGATTTCCAGATCAAGTGTCTCACCCGTCATAAGAGGAATTTCTCAGACTTAAGTGATTCGAACAGCATCTAAATACAGGACTGTGGGTCCATTCTAGTCTGTGCCGGGAGAAGTGAGTATTCCCAAAATTTTGGGGTAAGTGTAACCAATTTATTTACTAATGTAAATTTTACAGGTTTCTTGCTAAGTTGTTATATATGTATGAGGCTGGCAACCTCAATATATGAAAATAATATATGCATGAACCACTACTGCAAGAGCTGGTGATTGTTTCTGACTAGTCGTGCGGGAAACCCGACAGCAGAGATGACCCCAGAACTCAGACGAGTGTAAGGATGAGTAATGAGTGATGATACATCACATGTGCCTAAAGTGTATAGAATCATGTTGTGAGATTTATATACCTTTTTTAAATGTAATTCAGGCAAATCATTATCCATGCACTCCAGACGCAATTTCCTAGCTGACACCCAGAAGGATATTGGTGAATTTTCATCAAATTCCCTGAGTTACATTGTGTGCTCGGGAATTTAATTCTTCTGAGAAGTTAACATTCGTGGGTGGAGCGCATGACAATGGGCTTGTTAGTTTGCGGAGAACAAATGTACTGAGGCATTTGCTTCTTTCTAATTTGTCACAGTTCGTGATTACAAGACATCAGACTTAAGTACTGAAGTTCCTACGCCACTAGTTTGAGAGAAGAGTATCACCCCCAACCGCCTACAGTGGACGAGTTACGTGGAGAAGTGTACTCATCACCAAAAAGAAGTGACAAAAACCACAGCTACAGGACGCATCTGGAGCTAAGTTTTGTGTAACAGGCTACAGCAAAAATACGGACATTATTATTACCGCCCTACCAAAACCTCAATGAGGAAAAACTTAAAATAACTTTCACCCGATTTAATCCTTATTTTAACTTGTTGAACTACTTGACTATTAAATTTGTTGTATGTTATTTTAAACTAAACAATGATAGTTAATTCAGTTTATATGTACGAAAGCAAACGTATGAGCCAATTTTTCTTGATAAATACATATATATAAATATAGAGCCATTAATAATAAGAGGGCTTGACGGGCCAGAATCATCGCATAACCCCTTCACAAAAGGCGACGGACTAGATAATAATAATAATAATAATAAATTCTTTAAGCACCAAACACGGCGCATAAGGCAGAAACCAGTGCTCTCCAGGTTGTTCGTTGTGACGCCACTCCTCTTAGCTCTTGCACATTATTTAGGCCCAACGTTCTTCCTTCTCTTATTATTGTTCTTCTGAGTGTTTCTTTTGGTCTTCCTTTTTTTCCTCTTACCCTCAGGAACCCAAGTGAGCGCCTGTAGTGGTATTCTGTTGTTTTGCATTCGTAGGACATGACCGATATATGACCATCGTCTTTTCCTTATATAGTCGGAGACATATTTCTGCCTAGAGTCTTCTCTTATTTGTCGATTAGTCTTGAATTCTTTCCAACTGATGTTCATGAGTTTTTTTTCTAAGACATTTGTTCTCGAATGTATTCAGCTTGTTCTCCAATGATTTTGTTATTTTCCAACTCTCACAGCCGTATGTTAACACTGAGATAACATTTGAATTAAACAGACGAAGCTTGGTATGTATATTCAATGATCTTAATTTCCAAATGTTAGATAATCTATTGAAGGCGCTAGCTGCCAAAGCAATTCTAGTATGGATTTCTCTTGTTGTGTCACCATCCTGAGTCATTTTACTGCCTAAATAATTGAAACTTTCAACTTTCTGTAGTTTTTCCCCGTTCAAGATGATATCAAAGGTCTCGTTAGAAAAGTTCATAGCTTTAGTTTTAGAGGCATTTATTTGGAGACCTATTTTAACCGAGAGATGACACAAATTATTTATTGCTTCTTGGGATTGTCTTGGTGTTGAACTTAAGAATGCTACATCATCTGCGAAATCCAGGTCCCCCAGGAATTTTCCATTTGCCCATTTTATACCCAATTGTTCATTGTGGGTATAGTTTCTCATAACCCAATCAATAGCTATTCCAAAAAGTAGTGGTGACATAATACAGCCTTGTTTAACCCCTGTTTCTACTGTAAACCATTCTGTATTCCCTTTATTTGTTCTAACACAACATCTTGCATTGTCATATAGCGCTTTGATTATATTCACATATTTTGTTGGAAAACCATAGATTGTAAGTATCTTCCACAATGATGGGCGGTGTAGACTATCAAAGGCTTTTTGAAAATCGACGAAGGTGATAATAAGTGGCGATTGCCTTTCCACTGATTCTTCTATAATTGTTTCTTAGTGTGAATATTTGATCAATACATGATCGTTTCGGCCTGAAACCCGCTTGTTCTTCTCTGATCTTTCCGTCAGCATGCAATTTAAGTCTTTCTAACATCATGCAACATAATAATTTTCCAGGTACTGATAATAGAGATATACCACGCCAGTTATTACAGTCTGATAGATCACCTTTCTTCGGTAACTTTACAATAATACTGTCTTTCCATTGTTGTGGTGGTTGTTCTTCTCTCCATACTTCATTTATAATATCTAAAATTCTCAAGAGGTTGTTGTCATTAACTGCTTTAATCATTTCCCCTGAAATTTCGTCAACTCCAGCAGCTTTAAAATTTTTTAATCTTTTAACGGCTTGTTTGATCTCGTCCAGCGTGAATTCATCGCAAGTTATTGGCAAGGTGGTTGTGAGTGTTTCATTATTAAAATCAGGTGTTACTGTTGGTGGTGGTCTGTTTAGCACCTCCATGAAGTGCTCAGCCCATCTCTTCATTTGTTCTTTTTCTGTTGGTATTGAATTCCCTAATTTACCTTTAACAGGTGTTTCCATAGCAGTAGGCTGGTGACATAGTTGTTTTGTAATTTGATAAAGGCACCTACTATTACCAGTTCTTGCAGCATTTTCAGCTTCTACGGCCAGTTCATTGATGAAATGTCTTTTATCTCTTCGAGTTTTTGTCTTCACTTCTTTATTTAACAAGTTATAAGATAGTTTGCAAGATTCAACTGCATTATGTGTACTTGCCGCTAGTAGTTTAAGTTTTGCTGTTTTCCTTTCTTGTATTTTATCCCAAGTATCTTCTCTCATCCATTTTTTCTTTTTATGTACTAGGTATCCGGTGGTCGCTACTGCTGCTTCTGTCATTGCTGTTCTCAGTTGTTCCCATTTAGTATCGATTGTCTTGGTGGTGATATCGTTGTCAATTTTGCCTAAAGCATCGAAATAGTTGTTCATTTTGACATTATATTCCTCCTTTATATCATTTGATTGCAGTCTGTGTACATCTATTCTTCTATTTTTATTCTGTTGGTATAACTTCTTCAGTTTAATTCTCAGTTTAGCTATGCAGAGGTTATGATCGCTTCCGATCTCTGCACCTCTGTATGCTCTGACGTCTTGAACTGATGAGCGAAATTTAGCGCTTATGCAGAAGTGATCTATCTGGTTCTTAGTTCTGCCATCAGGTGAATTCCATGTTATCTTGTGGATATTCTTATGTGGAAAGATGGTGTCTGCCACAACGAGGTTTGATATTTCACAAAGTTCTAGAAGTCTTTCGCCATTTTGATTCATACAGCCTATGCCATGAGTACCGAGATATCTTTGTACTCCATCGTTGTTGTCACCTACTTTGGCGTTAAAATCACCCATGACTGCTATTATGTCATGCTTGGGTATTGTGTACTAGATAATAAGTTAACATATTTGCTCAGCCCTTAAGCAGCGTTTGTTCTTGACCTCTGGGAATTTCTTGTGAAGGCTCCCCTAAGGTAGAAACGACATTTATCTTCTATCTATATCTTTGCCAAGAGTAATCTTGCGCGAAGATAGATACCTTGGACGACCTACTTTTAGATACGCTTGCGTGGTGACCATTAGTGGACCACAACTGCAAAGCAAGGGGAGGCAATCCCGTGACAATGACTCATCAGGCTTGCTGTTCTAAAGTCTGAACATTTCCCTGGCAAATGTTTTTGTTTTTGGACATCGTTATAAAGACAGGTGTTTTCAGGTCATGTGGGTTGTATCAATCACGGTATACGTCATTACACAGATCCGCCATTTTATTCATCGACCTATATAGTAGAAGCTGAAAATGCTGCAAGAACTGGTAATAGTAGGTGCCTTTATCAAATTACAAAACAACTATGTCACCAGCCTACTGCTATGGAAACACCTGTTAAAGGTAAATTAGGGAATTCAATACCAACAGAAAAAGAACAAATGAAGAGATGGGCTGAGCACTTCATGGAGGTGCTAAACAGACCACCACCAACTGTAACACCTGATTTTAATAATGAAACATCCACAACCACTTTGCCAATAACTTGCGATGAATTCACGCTGGACGAGATCAAACAAGCCGTTAAAAGATTAAAAAATTTTAAAGCTGCTGGAGTTGACGAAATTTCAGGGGAAATGATTAAAGCAGTTAATGACAACAACCTCTTGAGAATTTTAGATATTATTAAATGAAGTATGGAGAGAAGAACAACCACCACAACAATGGAAAGACAGTATTATTGTAAAGTTACCGAAGAAAGGTGATCTATCAGACTGTAATAACTGGCGTGGTATATCTCTATTATCAGTACCTGGAAAAATTATTATGTTGCATGATGTTAGAAAGACTTAAATTGCATGCTGACGAAAAGATCAGAGAAGAACAAGCGGGTTTCAGGCCGAAACGATCATGTATTGATCAAATATTCACACTAAGAACAATTATAGAAGAATCAGTGGAAAGGCAATCGCCACTTATTATCACCTTCGTCGATTTTCAAAAAGCCTCTGATAGTCTACACCGCCCATCATTGTGGAAGATACTTACAATCTATGGTTTTCCAACAAAATATGTGAATATAATCAAAGCGCTATATGACAATGCAAGATGTTGTGTTAGAACAAATAAAGGGAATACAGAATGGTTTACAGTAGAAACAGGGGTGAAACAAGGCTGTATTATGTCACCACTACTTTTTGGAATAGCTATTGATTGGGTTATGAGAAACTATACCCACAATGAACAATTGGGTATAAAAAGGACAAATGGAAAATTCCTGGGGGACCTGGATTTCGCAGATGATGTAGCATTCTTAAGTTCAACACCAAGACAATCCCAAGAAGCAATAAATAATTTGTGTCATCTCTCGGTTAAAATTGGTCTCCAATTAAATGCCTCTAAAACTAAAGCTATGAACTTTTCTAACGAGACCTTTGATATCATCTTGAACGGGGAAAAACTACAGAAAGTTGAAAGTTTCAATTATTTAGGCAGTAAAATGACTCAGGATGGTGACACAACAAGAGAAATCCATACTAGAATTGCTTTGGCAGCTAGCGCCTTCAATAGATTATCTAACATTTGGAAATTACGATCATTGAAGATTTGACACCCGTGCCGAAACAACGCTCTGAGCGTTGTTTTTAGTCTATCATGAACTAAAATTACGGCACAGGGTGGAAAATAATTGCGGAGTCAAGGAGTTAAGGACTTTCTATGTCTTCCTAGTCACTTGTATTTCTGTCCCAGTTCTCTCCTCCACTCCTTTTTTCCATGTGTTTTTGGGAATACCTTTACCTCTCTTACCCTAGGGATTCCAGAAAGTAAAAAAGAAAAAAAAGGTAAAGGATCCCGCTACACGCCCATTGAGGCATATTGGGAATACGGTGTTAGGTCCGTATTTTCTTGACCAACGGCACACTAGGGGTGATGTGGTCATCATCACGCCGGCCGCCTTAACGTTCCAGAGGTTTTCTGGTACCCAATTCATGAGTCTGGGTGGATTCCGGAGCCGTTTGCGGTCTTCTTCTTCTTCTTCCTCGTTCGCCTTCAGACTTCCACATTTATGACTCTAATAAAGGCAGTAGTCAACCCAAGGCTCCCAACATCTCCAAACAGTTTTTCGTTTTCATCATGTTTGCGGTCTAAAAAATCCACCTCAACTGGGGATCGAACCATGTACCACCGAGCTAGGAAATTCCAGAAAGTACCTGGTAATAATGTCAACAGTGTAGGCCACTCAATATTTATTGTTTCTAGTGTCTTGCTCCACCGGCATGTGTCTGGTTCTTGTCATCAGTTCCACATTGGTGATCTTGTCGTATCACTTCAATCCTTATATTTTACGCAAGCTCCAACTTATGAGAGTTTGAAACTTCCTGGTTCTAGCTTTTGTTGTTCTCCGTATTTAAGATCCATACAATATGATAAACTTAAGATTTCAGTTGAAGATTCTTATTTTTGTATTGGACTTGATTTCTTTGGTTCTCCATATTTTCAAGTGAAATGAAAGCTGTTCTAGCCTTTTGCATTCTTCATTCACAACCCTCCAGGTCATACGCTTATATATTCTCTCAGTCTGACCACCCTTTGAAAAGCGTCGGTCCAACATTTGACCCCAGGTGAAAAGCTGATGACGGTGTTTACACAAGACGGTAAATCGCCCGATCGTTAAAAGAACCAGATTGTGTGTCTGGGGTTGCCGACGACCGTGTCTGTTTGTCTGGCAGATTACACAGGTGGTAGATGCGTTTATCGCCTTTGCGAGACCATCCCTGGTGTGGCCGTACAGCGGATGATGTTAGTGTTGATGGTACTTGTCGTATAGCGGGACTCGTCTCACTACCCGACAGTAGGCAGCTATGTGTTGATGATGCTATGTTAAAACAAATCTTGACGATATAACATCACACGACATACAGATGATGGGATGGAGAACATCTGACGAAAAGTACTGCACTCAACCAGCGGCGAATAACAAAGATGATGTTTATTTACAGCTAGTCATCAAATCCGCTGAAATCATAATTCATGCCCAACCTTCCACCGAGGTCGGCCATCTCATAATACATACAATTTTCATAGACAACTTTTGAAATAAATCTTCTCTCGCTCCATTATGTTTTCTTCTCTTATGATCTAACGCTGTCTTGGTTCGGCAAAATAATTTGATACAATACTGTGACCACAGCAACCAACCACCTTCAGTGGCTTGTTCGCCAGAAATATGAACCATCAAAACATCGCTCGCCACTACACAACTTTTATACATAGCAAACTTGCTATCCTACGCTAAGCGCGTTTCAAAATCAGAATCTCTTAATCTTCTCCCCGATTTAACAATTTCCCCGTTCTCTGCTAAAAATGTGTTCACCCTCGCAACACTTTCTCGTGCGTCGTTTTTTTTTTTTTTTTTTTTTTTTGTAACGCTCACCAAAACCTTTCAAGGGAAGTAATTTAAAGTCATCTCCCTCTGCTGATTTAACTCAAAACCCATACAATCTTCTTTAATCTTATTACCAAAACATTAACATGCAAATCAGTCACACCACAACCTAGAACTCACATGAAATACCAAACCAAAACACCAAGCTACATCTCCCAAAAGGGGACCCACAGAGTTATCTCCCTTCCCTCAAAACACTCTTCTGCTCATTTTACCTCCCCTTAACAAAAACATATAGTCTATTTCAGTGGCGGCTTTCTTTAATGTGCTTTTGAGCTGCAGCACTCCTTATAAAAAAAAAAGGACTGCATACTGTCTCTACTAACGTAATCCGGACAGACAAAAAAAATTGAGGTTACACCGGAAAGGTTGAATAACTTGAATACAAGACAACAACAAAATTATCTAAGACCGTATCGTGGAGTGCTGCGAACGATTTCAGTTCAAGTGACCTTGACCTCTTATAAGCGAATGCTTGTTATACACAGCTGCGTTTGGGTTGAATTTATTTAACTCTTTGACTCCGGAACAACGCTCTGAGCGTGGTTTTTAGACTATCACGAATGAAAATTACGGCACAGGGTGAAAAATAATTGCGGAGTCAAAGAGTTAACAAGTGCTGCAACGAAAGACAGCTCCAAGTGCAATGAACTGTAATTAAAGGGAAGTTACAATGAAAATTTTAAACACGAGAAATAGCAGCATAAATGTCTGTGTAACCTGGTTTGAAACTCGGGAAGCTGCTTCGACTGACAAGGATTACTACTAGTTGCAGTAAACTTTTAAAATAACTTTTCAGATGTTCTTGACATATTTTAGATGAGATAAGACACTAATCATTTGTGTCTGGGTTGATATTTTACATGGTGGTCAAATTTGTGAGTGTTATGTACCGTATAGTAATTTAAATGAATGAACAGTGCAGCACCCCCAATGACAACCCCCTGGAACCGCCACTGGTCTATTTACAACTCTATCTAACTTTCTCAAACCATTTTCCTGTACTCTCCTTCATTCTCAAAGTCCCAAGCCACCGGTCACACTGGTGATTATTAAAGATAATCTGTCTGGGTAGACATCTTGGCGGAAGACATTACGGCAGGCAAACATGTTCACACATTTGTTTGTGAGAGTACACAAGATGTCACCGGAAATGTTACGTCTTATTATAAAGAGGTCACGCGTGGGATTATTAAATTTAATATTTTAAACTCGCGGGGGAGATTAGGAATTAAACACCCACCACCACCACAAACCAGTGTACTACTATTATTAATGCTACTATCACTAAAGCTACTATTACCTTTACTACTACTACTTGCACTAAAAACCAAAAAGCTACAGACTTTCATCAACGGATGATTGCGTAGAAAAAAGGCTTGGAGTGGTATGACAAGATGACTAATGTGGAACTGATGGGAAGGACCAGACAAACGCAGTTGAACATGAATGAGAAGAAGACGCTGGAGATGGGTAGGAAACACATTGAGAAAAACCTGTTGATAGCTTTACAAGGCAGTCCTGGTTCTGGACTCCCCATGGTAAGAGAGGTAGAGGGAGACCAAAAGAACACATGGAGAAGAGAACTGGAGACAGACATGAAGGGGGTGAAGAAGGCATGGACAGACCTTGAGCTGATGGCACGTGACTGAAAGACTTGACGTAAGTTTGTTGAAGGCCTATGCTCCTTTGGAACCTGACAGATGAAGATGACTGTAGCTAAAGCTACTATTATTTTCAATAAAGCTATTATCACAATTTTGTTTCCCACTAAGGCTATTATCACAACGTCTGTTACGAGTACCAAGTAGTATTTTACTGTATTCCTGTTTCCACTACTACTACTAATGCGACCGCTATTACTTCTACTGCTAGTAAAAGCTACACTAGAAACACGGGGCGTGTCGGGATCACATTTCGCCAGGCACAGGCACAAACAGCAAACAAAGGTGAATTTAAAACCCACAAAATTAAAGTTTTGGCGAGGCGCGCCCCATTCAATGTAGACACATGGTTCATCGGATATATTAGGGCACATGTCCAAAAATAAAAAATAAACCTTGTGGTCTGTTTTTCATTCTAAACTGAAACAACGATGAGAAATAAATACAGATTATGGGAAAATAACAAAGGACAAACTGTCGCATGAAAGAAATAATATTAAATTAACAAATAAAAATACCGGTACGAAACAAGGAAGAAATGTCAACGGAAAGTAACAAACTGTTATAAAACAGCAGAGTAACTTACTCCAGTATCATTTTTAATTTTATTTTTAAACGTCTATTAACAGTTTTACAGTAAAACTGTAAAACCTTATCCTGCTGCCGTTATTTTTGTCATCACTACCACCATGACTACAGCTACTAACACTACTACCAGTACCACCACTGCGGCTACTAATACTACTACTATTATAACTACTATACTAATAATAGCACCACAAATACCACCACCGCTACTGCTATAACTACTACTGCTACCACCACTACTACTATTATTGCTACTGCTAGTACCACTACTGCCACCATCGCTACTACTATCTCTACCACTACTACCATACTACTACCACCACCACTACTATTATCGCTTCTACTACTACCATCACTATTACCACCACCACTACTATTATTATCGCTACAACAACTACTACCACCACTACTACTATCACTATCACTACTTCCATCACCACCACTACTACCAACCACTACTACTATCACTGCTACTAACGTTACTACTACCTCCACCACCACTACTATTATCACTACCACTACTACCACCGCTACTACCACCACCATTACTACTATTAATACTACTTCCATCACTATTACCATCACTACTACTACTGTTATCACTACCACAAATAATACCTCCAATGCTCCTACTACCATCACTACCACAACAACAACTACTACCACTACTATTATCACTACCACCACCTGTACTACTATCATAACTATTACCGCCACTAGTATCACTATCACTACAACCACCACCACCACTACTGCTGTCACTACTGCTACCACCATTAGTGCTGCCACCACACTAATATTATCACTACCACTACAAGTACTACTGCTATCACTACTTCTACTACCATCACTACTACAACCACTACTATTATCACTACCACTACTGTTATCACAACTACTACCACCACTACTACCACCACTACTACTACAATCATTACTACCATCACTACTACTACTACTACAATCCCTACTACCATCACTACTGCTACTACCCTCAACAGTACCACCACTACTATCACTACTACTTCATTCATTCATAACCCTCCACTCCCAAAGGAGCATAGGCCTTCAACAAACACATGCCAAGTCCTCCTGTCACGTGCCACGTTCTCCTCATCATTTTCACCTCTGTTTCCAGCTCTCTTCTCCATGTGCTTCTTGGTCTACCTCTGCCTCTCTTGCCCTGGGGGTTCCAGAACAAGGACTGCACTTTCCCTTGTTCGTTTAATGTCCGAACATTCCAGGTGCCAAATCAGGAAGTTCTCCTAGAAGAAAGAAGGTTAGTCAGCAACACAGACTCCTTTCGGCTTTCTCTGTGTTGCATGATACGCCTCCCTGCGAGAGGACCTTCTCCTGTCTTGGAAGGCTGTGTTTTATTTTCTTTAATTGACTTGTCCATATTTGTTGAAGTTTTTTGTGGTTTAAATTTTTTACAGGATGGGGTAACCAGCCCCATGCCCAACCCTCCTTAGTCGCTTTCTACGACATTGCATGGCAGGGAACAGTGTTACTATTCTTTGCTCCCCTTTCGGGCCCCGGTGACACCCGGGTGATCACTACTACTGCTACTATCAATATTACCACAACTGCTACCTTCACTACTACTACCACCACTACTACCACCAGTACTACCATCACATCACTACTACCACCACTACGACCATCACTATTACTACCACCACTACTACCATCACTATTACCACCACTACTACTATCACTACTACCAATATCACTATTACAACCACTACTATTATCACTACTACCATCACAACAACCAAACAACCATCACTACTACCACCACCACTACTACTATCACCTCCACCACCACTACTACTATTACTCCTGCTACACTCACATCCACCACCACTACTATTGCCATTACTACTATCACCACTACTACTATCATCTCCACCACTACTACTACTATTATTACTGCTACAATCCCTTCCACTACTACTGCCATCACTACTACCACCACTACTACCATCACTACCACTAATATCACCTCCACCACTACTACTACTATTACTACTGGTACCATCACATCTACCACCACTACTACTGCCATCACTACTACCACGACCACTATTACTATTACCACGACTACCACCACTACAACTACTATCACTACTACAATCACCACCACTACTATTACCACCACCACTACCACCACTAATCCTATTACCACTACTACTACCACCACTACTATTATCACCACTACTGCTATCATTATTACTACCATCACTACTACCATCACTTCTACTATCACCACTACTACTACTACTATCACTTCTGCCACCACTACTACTATCATCACTACTACCATCAATACTACTATCACTACTTTTACTATTACTACTACTATCACTACTACTACCATCACTACTACCGCTACTACTACTATCACTACTACTACTACTTCTAATATCACTACTACTACCATCACTACTACTACTACTACTACTATCACTACTACCACCATCACTACTATTACCATCACTACTGCCACCACCACTACTACCATCACTACTACCACCACTACTACTATAACTACTACTATCACAACTACTACTACTTCTACTATCACTACTACTACTACCATCACTGCTACCACTACTCTACTACTAGCACTACTACCACCACTACTACTACTATCACTAATAATAACATCATAACCACCACTACTAGTACCATCACTACTACCACAACTACTACTATCTCTACTACTAATAACACTACTACAACCACTACTATCACTACTACCGTCACTACAACCATCACTACTACCACCACCACAACTACTATCACCTCCACCACTACTACTACTATTACTACTGTTACCATCACATCCACCACCACTACTATTACCATCATTACTACAACCACTACTTCCACCACTACTACTATCACCACTTCTACTATTACTACTATCACTACTACTACCATCACTACTACCACCACCACTACTACTATCACTAATAATAACATCATAATCACCACTACTAGTACCATCACTACTACTACCACTACTACTATTACTACTACTACTACTGTCACTACCACAACCACAACACTACTACGACCACTACCACCACCACTATTACTATCACTACTACTATTAATACTACTACCCCACCATTATTATCATCACTGGAGTAGGTGACCTTAAACAGCGATTCTCAGAGTTTGACGGAAGAGGCAAACTTCCAGGAAAACCAAAACTCTTTTTAAAAGACAATGCTGAACCAAAGATAGACCGACCTAGAAAGTATCCTATACATGTTAAACACACACTTGCCGCAGAACTAGAACAGATGGTGTAGCATGACATCACCATAACAGTTGAGGAGCATTCTGATTGGTGTAGTAGTGTCACAACTGTTTTGAAACAGGACGGTTTTCGGACTTGCCTTGACCCGAAACATTTTTACTACCACCACCACTACTACTGCTGCTATCACTGCTACTACTACTACTACTACTACTACTACTACTACTACTACTACTACTACTACTACTACTACTACTACTACTACTACAACAAAAACAACTACCATCATACTATTTCCGCTACTAACTACTGCTACCACTAGTATTACTAAAAATATTATTACTATTACTACAACAAACAGTTACTGCTGCTTCTGACCACTGCTATCGCCATCACCGCCACATTATCACTACTGCTGCTCCAACAACAACGACTACTCAGACTGTTATTGTTACAATTACTACCACTGTACTAGTACTTCTAATTCAGAAGCGCATCAAGAATCAGATACCACAAAGAATTTATTTTTGCTGACGGATAGAACACACATTGTGGAAACCTGTTGATAGCATCACAAGGCAGTCCTTGTTGTGGAATCCCCAGGGTAAGAGCGGTAGAGGAAGACCAAAGAACACATAGAGAAGAAAACTGGAGCAAGACATGAAGGGGGTGAAGAAGGCACGGAAAGACCTTGAACTGATGGCACGTGACAGGAAGACTTGGCATATGTGGAAGGCCTATACTTCTGGGGGAGTTGAAAGGTTATGAACAAAAAAATGAAAGACGCGACGTTAAAACCTCTATAGTCCGGTCGGAAATTCGTGCCCACAGAAAGCGTCAATTTTCTCCAAAACTGTTTGTTGTATGGACATGAATTTTTGCATGCAGTCTTAGATTGTCCATGCAGTTATTAATATATTTTTTGCCCTTACAAAACTCATGTCATGTTCGAATTTTCTTCTTTACGTTATATAAAAAACTCTTACTGTTGTCTGGGTTAATTTTTAGTAATTTTACAGGAAAGTTACAAGATCCGTTCAAAAAAAAATATATATTTTTTTTAATTAGTTATTCGCAACTGTGTACAGTAGGTGCGCACTCGTGCGGACTTGTAGTCACTACACTAATTCAAACCAAAAAAAAATATTTTTGAACGGATCTTGTAACTTTCCTGTAAAACTAAGACATAGGTGCGTGGGCAAAAATTCAACTTTAAATCCTAGCGCGTTTCGAAGATTTCCCAACTGCATTCCATCTTCGTAAAAGGAGAGATCCCTGACATCCAGGATAACGAGTAGTACTAATGATACCATTACAGGACATGCCAAAGAATTAGGAGTACCTTTTAAAATAGAAAATAGTAAACTTCAATGTTAAATACTTAGCGCCCCAAGTCCGAGGAACCTTCCTCGCGAGTCAACAGTTAGGAACCTAACTAACAGAGGGACGTCTGCATCTTAAACAGCTGCAGTACTTACTACGGCCATCGTGTGCAACAAAGTCTGAATACATTATTATTATTCACCAAATTTACTGGGGTACGTTGTAACATGTACATTTTCTTAATTTGTATTTGCATTAGACATGTATCAATTACTTATTGATGCACAGTTGCATATGGGGCTGGCAACCTCATAATATAAATGAACTTGCCACATAAACCACCACTACAAGAGCTGGTGACTGCTTCGTATGGGTTTCCTCACAAGAAACCAATAGCAGAGGTAGCTCAAGGCTCCATAGGAAGCAGGCAATGAATGCGATAACATCGTGGTAAATATATTTTTGATGCCGACATTTCTAATCAAGATTTGTTATATATATATATATATATATATATAAAGAGAGAGAGAGAGCGAGCGAGAGAGAGAGAGAGAGAGCTAATTTGCATTCTTCTGTTCTCCTAACGTACTTTCATCTGACTCGATGGGTTGAGATTTAATGATCAGGAGCATCGGGTAAATGTTGCGCACATATTCTTTGGCGCACGGATTACGCATACAAAAGTAAAATGTATTTATTTGTCTGATAAAAATATATTTATCTTTGAATGCATGTTTTTGGTCTAAAGGGACAGAACTCAGATTAGGCGATGGGTGTTCATTCTGTGAGTTATCGCTCTTTGTCTCGTTCTTAACAATTGAACTCGGCGGAGGAATCTAGACTTACTTTAATCTATTCTATGTTTGGTTAGGAATAGATTGTTATTGCTTCAGTATGTCTATGGCCCGAATCTATGTGTAGTTCTTGTCTATGTAGGACGAGTATGTCTTATATCCTGATATCTTAGTATGTTTAAGTGGAACTATTTTTCTTGTACTGTACTTTAGGGGTCAGGTGCTTTTCGGCGCATGAAGATACGTTAGAGAGTCCTTGGGTGATGAAAAGCCTATGGCGGAAAGTCATGTCTTAGACATGCCCAAGAGTTTGTGATCTCTTCAATTTATCATGGGGACGAAGATAGTTTCTTCCAGGATTGTTTAGTCTATGAGTTCCCCAGTGGGGATTCTATAACGCCGGGAGAGCGTTTGTGCTTGCTAGTGTATTCTTATGTCAAGGTAAACGTACGTTTGCTGACTTCGTTCATTCCTAGGCTTAAGATGGGCAGACGTTTACATGAATCTACCAATGTCAGTGTGTCAGAACGACATATTATTTAGCAGCACGGATTATGTTTCTATACAGCAATTATGAGGACAAAATTATGCTGATGCTTGTGGAAACTTTGATATTCATGAATTGAATCTTTATTGAAGCTTAGTCGTGCATCGTTATGGTGAGCGATGTTTACAGGACCAGGAGCCATCTTGGAATCCTGCCTATTGTCAGTCATCTATCTGAGAACAGGGATGCCCCTTATTATCCGATGATGATCAAGAGATCACACTTATGAAAGGAAAATCTATTACGGGTGATTTAACATTCGCTCAGAAGATATTTGCTGAATGCTATTTAAAGAAATCTCCGCTTGGGTGCAAGCTACACTTATGCTAAAGGAGGTTCTGTCCAGGAGTCACCGTAAACATTATTGATTAACTGACATGACTAGTCAGTAAGGCCTGATGAAGATTTGTTAAACATTATATATTAACTGACATGATCAGTCAGTAAGGCCTGATGAACATTTATATGAGATATGGAACCCTGAACGTTTGTATACTGATGTTCCATTGTGATTTTTCTCAACATGTATGCCAATTTGTGATTGTACACCGTGGGTCAACAATATGCTATTGATGTCGACCTGTATACCTGCAACTGTACCCGTTCTGTCAAGTGTGTGCGTCCCATTAAACTGTTGAAATGTTCACAGTAGTCTGTATCCTTAACTTCTGATACGTATGAGTGAGTATTTGCACTTCCAGTCAACTCTACAGAACAGTTCACACATTCGCGTATTAACAGTCACTCTACCACTCATGATACACATTACATCCTTGTTGAGTCCTCAAGACGTTTGGAGCAAGATGACCTGTACTCCTGACACTGTGCTCGGTTGTTGGAGTTGGCTATTCAGTCCCAGTACATCTTTACAACGTACACTGATAAAACACAGTATACAGCATCCAAGTATAACAGCCTTTATCACTATTACCACAAGAAAAAAAGGCGTTTATCAATGTGGTAGGCCAGATTTCCGGGCTTAACCTGCACAGTGGACATTGCCAGAAGTTAACAGCTACTGATACCAGTTCGTTTCCCTGACGCCTGATACGACACACCAGCAGTGTTAGTCTACACCTGATTGACAGTTCCTCACGTGACGGATGAAACAAATACGGAAACTAGGTCAGGGTTTATTGACATTTTTCGTTGGACATCACAGCATTACATAGAACGTTGGCGAGCAAATTAATTGTGTTAGCAAGAAATACAATAAGCTGAGAAGTCCTACTTTCATCGTTGGATCTTCTGATGCTCATATTGTTGAACACTGTAATAGATTTAAATCAAAAATCTAGTATTTATTAAAGTGACAGTTCATTTTGTTTATTCAGAAACTGTGCCATTATATTTCTGAACTGAAACTCTTTCTGCAACACATTGCATTCATATGCTATTGCATTCTATTTATATGATGATATATGTATTTATGTTTAATGTTTGCATATTATTTGTGTGTCTATGTCGTGGGTGGTTGGTGAGGTGACTAGTATAGGATATACCGAGTCATATTGGTCATGTATTAGTGTTCTATAGGGAGCAATTTTCTTTATTGGAAATTTGCTGGCAACATCTGTTGCTATTTTTGTTAGTTGTGATGAGGTGTTCCTTTCTTCGTTGTTTTTGTTAATAATTTTGTGTTCCTTAGTTTTGTTTTGATCTGTTTGTATTTGTAGATCTACTCTGTCCTATAATTTAGTTTTATACACCATTTATGTTTATACACTGTGGCGTTATTTGTCTTGTTGATTTCATTGCAGTTGTCGTCATAGATTCTGTGATTATTTTCAATGATTTCTCTATTTGACTTAGTTGACTTCTGCAATTGTTTTCATATTGTCTTTTATGCTTGTCCTTTGTTAATGTCTTTGGTTGACAGATGATATGAGATAGTTGAGTACACGTATGTTATAGTATAGACCAGTACTTTATCATTATTATTGTTGTACAAGGAAGTATACAAGACCTTTGTAAGGCTTGTCTCCCACAGAGATTGGGATTGTGAGCTAATTAATTAAGTTCATTGAAAACTTGCTCCTGATCATTAGGAGATAGATTACATTTTTGTGTCAACTGATTGCTATCATTATTAGACATCATGTCTACATTGGAATACTTTATTGCACAAGGGAAATCCCTTGATAAGTCTGGTAAGGAATTAGAGGAGTTTGCAACTGCTCAATTTGCAATGGTATTAAAATCAGAAGAGAAGAAGCAAAAAGAGGAGAATAAATGGAAAGCAGAAGTTGAACAAAAGAAGATAGATGCTGAGAATTTAAGATTGCAGATGCAAGCTGAGGAGAGAAAAGCTGCTGCTGAGGAGAAAAAAGCTGCTGCTGAGGAGAGAAAGCTTTAAATGGAAGAAAAAAAATTTGAAGCTGGACAAAAAAGATTAGAAAGAGAAGCTGAGGCTGAACAAAAAAGATTAGAAAGAGAAGCTGAACAAAAAAGATTAGACAGAGAAGCTGAACAAAAGAGATTAGACAAAGAAGCTGAGACTGAACAAAAAAGATTAGAAAGAGAAGCTGAGCAGAAGAGATTAGACAGAGAAGCTGAGGAGCAAAAAGCAATGAGAGAACATGAACATCAAAAAGAACTTTTAGCATTTGAGTTAGAAAAATTGAGATTGACAAATATGAGTAATGTTAATCAGTCAAATGGTAACAGTGGTAAACCCTTTACTTATAAGGTCAAGGTACCAGCGTTCAATCCCTCCAGTGACGATATAACATTCTGGCTGGACAGATATGAACGCTCCTGTCGAGCTCATAATGTGGATAAATCACAGTATGCTAATCAATTGTCAGAAAATTTGAAAGGTGATTCTCTGACTAGTTTAAGTTTGCTTGAAGAGTCTGACAAGGATAATTATGATGTTATTAGAGCAGCTTTATTGAAAAAATACCAGTTAACTGAGGAAGGTTACCATATTTTGTTTAAGAAAATGGTACCTGAATCAGGGGTGGAATTCTCAGAATTCATTGCAAGGACACGTCTTACATTTAATCGTTGGATTGAGTTGTCCAAAACAGAAAAGACATATGAAGCCCTTATGGACTTATTGCTCAGGGACAAGATTATGTCATGTGTTAATAAACCCTTCTTGGAATTCCTACATGAGCGTAAACCCAAAACACTAAAAGAAATGCAAGAATATTGTGACCAATACGTCACTGCACACCCTGACATAACTCTTAGCAACACTAAGATTAAAGAAGGTATACCAGTTGCATCAGCAACACCATACAACCCTAATTATTCACACAAATTTCAGGGACAGCAAAACAAGTTTGGAAAAAAAGGTAACCATAATAGTTATCAAAACCAAGGAAACCAATCATTTCAGGGTTCTTCTGCGAAGAACTGGAGACAAGCTGACAGCCCTCGATACAGAGGTGGTAATAATTATAGGCATTTCCGCAGAGGAAGTCAATATAGGAACTATCCAAGTCATCCATCATGGAGACAACAAGACCATAATTATAGAGATACTCATTATAATGAATATGATAATGGTAATCATGAGAATTATGACTCAAACCCAAATAGGGGTTACAATAGAGGGAATAATAATGATTACAGAGGCAATAATAATCGAGGTAGATCTTAATACAAAAAACATAAATCTCATTATCATGCAAACTCTGCACAGCAAGAGCCACATGAAGCCTATAAACAGACTAAAGATAATGATGATGCTAATAATATGGCATGTGCCGCTTTTGATTTTGGGAGAGCATCTCAGTGCCCCCAATGCAAAACATTATTTGAACCAACTACGGTGTCCACTTTAAGTTGTGGCCATCCTCTTCCCGCTCTTCCTGCGTCAATCGCGCATGATGGAAGAGGTTCTCTTGTTTTGAATAGAGGTTTAGTTGATGGTACTCCAGTCGCAGTTCTTTTCGATTCGGGGTGCACCACCATTGGAGTGAGGCAGTCACTCGTAGATCCTTCTCGTGCCACTGGAAAAGTAGTCAAATGTGTAAAATTTGGCGGCACCTTAGAGAAATACTCTACTGCTATCATTAGCATTGCTACTCCTTTCTTTACAGGAGATGTACACGCATGTCTTCTGCCGAATCCGATCGCTGATCTTATCATCGGTCGTATTCACGGAGTCAAAGAATGCACTCCACAACAAATTTCCGTTTGGGAAAAACAGAATATGCAAACCGCTAATGCTGTAGTCACTAGAGCTCAAGCTCTAAATGTGCCTCAATCTTCACCTATTGAAGATAATGAAGTGCATAACCAAGATGATCCCTTGGTAATTTCTCGTGACTCGTTTATAAAACAGCAAGAAGAGGATCCAACTCTAAAGAAATTCTTCACTCTTGCAACGAAAGGTGATCCGAATAAAGATACCAAGCGTAAATCTTGGATTACAATGAAGAATGGCGTACTTGTGCGTATGGTGCAAGACTCCGACAAGTCAAGTCATTCTCAGATTCTTGTGCCCAAGAATTTGAGAGTTAAAATCTTACAGCACGCACACGACTCTCAGTGTGCGGGTTTTTTTTTTTTTTTTTCTTCCCCTCCCCTTTTTTTTTTTTTTTTTTTTTTCCTTTTCCTCACATATGGGTTTTTCCCATACAAAGTCAAGAGTTCTTGCGGCTTTCTTTTGGCCTTTTGTGAACAAAGACATACGGATTTATTGTCAATCTTGTATAGTATGTCAAGAGGTCAAATCCAAAGGTCCACGCCATGCTGCACCTATTCAGGCTGCAGACATCCCTATTCGACCATTTCAGAAAATGGCGATAGACATCATTGGTCCATTTAAGATCAAATCTGCTAGAGGACATCAGTTTATCTTAACGTGTGTGGACATGTGCACACATTGGCCAGAGGCTTTACCTCTGAAGAGCATTACTACTGCTGACATTGCAGATGCTCTGTGGCTCATATTTTCTCGTCTGGGATTCCCCGGAGAAATATTATCAGACCATGGCACCCAACTAATATCGGATACCATGTCTCAAGTGATGTCGACTCTGCAGATAGAGAGATCTTTGAGTAGTATCTATCATCCTATGTCCAATGGGATGGTCGAACGGCTAAATAGAACACTCAAAAACTTACTAGGGAAGATAACTGAGGATCATCCTCAAGATTGGGACAGGGTTTTACCCGCGGCCCTCTTCGCTTACAGAGAGGTCCCCAATGAACATACAGGATTTTCGCCCTTTGAACTTGTCTTTGGCGCGCGACCGCGCGGCCCTATGTCTTTGCTTCATGATCTCATAACCGCTGATAATATTACCGATGACACGAAATCTTCTTATGAAGATAATTCAGAAGTCAAGAACCATGCGGCATAGCGCTGAGCAATGGTTAACTTATATCTGTCCGTCGCCTTTTGTGAAGTGTTTAAGCAATGGTTTTTGGTCCGTTCAAGACCCCAGCTGAGTTAATTCAGCGAATTCCTCTTATAATGGTATAGCTCTGTTTAGAGGTAAATAAATATATGTCTAGGTATATATATATATATATATATATATATATATATATATATATATATATATATATATATATATATATATATATATATATATATATATATATATATATATATATATATTATTCTGGCTCATACGTTTGCTTTCATACATTTTAAAACTGATTGTTTAGTTTTAAAACAACATGTAACTATTTTAATACTGGATTAGTCTTTAACAGTTAAAATAAATATGGAAAGATTGGTGAAATTATGCTGTAAATACAAGTTTCGTCACTGAGACGTAGGTGAGGATTTATCAAAGTCCGTTTTGTTGGTGCCTTTTTATAAGCACATAACTTTTATAAGGGAGTCCTGCAGATGTGGTTTTTGTCACTTTTCTCACACGAGTGGCGTAGTAACTTCAGTACTTCGGACCCTCTGATAGCTTGTAACCACGCACTTTTAGAAAAAAAATAGAAAGACAAATGCCTCTGCTAAGTACACTGAGTTGGAAGCTTAACAGGCGCATCCTCTCGCTGTCCACCCACCAATGTTAATCTCTCAGAAGAATTAAATTCTTAAGTATACACAGTGTAACTCATGAAAGATGAATAGAAATCACAACTATTCCCCTGGGTATTTACTGGGAAAATGTGTCTGGACAGCGTGAATAATGATTTGTGCCTGAACTAACATTAACAAGTTACATATATCTCACAAAATGATATGCTACACTTGAGGCACATGTGATGTAATCATCATTCATCACTACTCAAGTCGGAGTCTGGGATCACCTCTGCTGTCTGGTTTTCCGCACGACTAGCCAGAAACAATCACCAGCGCTTGCTGTAGTTGTTTATGAATATACTATTTCCGTATGTTGAGGTTGCGTTGCCAGACGCATATTTAGCCACTTAGCAAGAAAACATGTTAATTCACATTTGTAAAAGAAATGTTCACAACTTACCTCAAATTTTTGGGTTATACACAATCTCCTCGCACAGGTTTCGGATGGACACAAGCAATTTCGGTGCATATGCTCTCGAATCCCTTGGTCTGGGAAAGTAAAGTAATTCCTTCTTATGACGGGTGTTCTATGATACACTTGGCCTGAGGGAAACTAGTAATGCCTCTTCGACGGGTGTTCTAGGATACACTTGGTCTGGGAAACTGTAATAATTCCTCTTTGACGGGTGATCCGATTCCTTTAGGTGTCCAGACTCTGTACTTAAAGTCCTTAAGTTTACAGTCTTATATTTATAAAGGCGGGCTTACTTTTTAAGGTATTAAGTTTCCCAAATACTTCGATCTGTCACTTATAAATATGGAATTCTAGGTCTGATCCTTCTCTTTCTGGCTTTTTGGGAGTTGCTCCTTTGAAGTTGCGAAGCTGTCTGCTCTGTGTCTCTGAGTTCGCTAGGTTTTATTTTCAGTTTCCAGTTCACATCACATTGTACTTCCCGGCAAACATGCCAATGAGATTCATTGTATATTCCGGCTCTCACTTCAATCCAATCGTAAGCTATTTTCGCACTGGGTGGGTTCTTCTTCTTCTATGATCCTTACGGCAGTCAAAGCAGTCAGTGGTCATCACGCCTAGTGGCGTCTTGTAGGGCAACAACAAATCGATTCCACTTTGCTCGGTCGGCGGTCATCCTTCGTACAGTGCCCCAACTCTGGTTCATTCTTTGCATCTCAGCCTCCATAGTTCTCCGCCAAGTTGTTTTTGGTCGGCCTCTCTTTCGTTTTCCTTCAGGGGTACAAAGCATAGCTGTTCTTGTGATGGCATCGGGGTCTTGTTAAATACTGTTTTGTGGGTAAGGTCGAGTCGTGCCTGGACAGTTCAGTGTTGCGGTGTATTTAGGTCAGCAGCGTGAGGCACTGCTAGGGTGTAGTGCAGACACTCACACATAAAAGAGCATACATGTTGTTCAGGAGCGTAGTACTCGTAGTAGGATGTGGTAGAGAGTAAAGGTGTGTGTGTAGGAAACAGCAGATCGTGAACACGAAGTCGTATAGGCTCTTATTCATCTACACACCAAACTCACTCCACCACAAGTAGAAGTCATAGATGTGGATAATGCAGATGACTTTTCTTCAACATTTATTACGGCAACAGTACGCTGACAGACGACACAGTCAATAGCACAAAGGATCATGGACATTTCATGTGTGGTAATGATTATAAACATCAAGCATCATAAATCTTGCATAGCTCATGTATAAGATGCTAGTAGAGCTGGCTCGACAATTTACGTTCGTTCATACTGTAGCTCAGGGTCCCTGACTAAACGTGTCAGGTAGTCCTATAACAAATATCCCGCACGATAAAGGCGGTTCCAGTTGCTTAATATCAAAGTCTATGAACTTGTTTAATGAAAGTAAAGACTTCATCTGGCTTCACACGCCAGACACTTCTTCTTCTGCTCAAAGATATCGGCCGTAATATCGGGCCTCTATAATAATGTGAACAACTGTGTATTCTTCATAGGCAGGCATAATCATCCATGCCGAAACATACCGCTAACATGCGGTTTTCATAATAATCTCTCTTCACTGGGCTTCTGTAATATAGTTAGACGACTAGTCTTAGTTGGCTACATCGAGCACACGTAATGGACTCTGTATCTCAAAGAACTGTGAGCTCTACTCACAGGTCACCACAAAATGTTCTGCAACTTAGGCATAATAATTAAGTTTCTTTTACCTTTGACAGAATCCGAGAAATACACAGATAACAACTGTCGTCATTCTTGACGACAGAATAACTCTGGGGAGAATCTCTAACATCACAGTCACACTGAAGACTATCTTTCCCCCAGATAATGCAGAGAAGTACAACGGACATCTTAGTCCGGTCAGAACCCAGATCATCACTCCCTGACGGAAGCCTATCCGTTCGCGCTCAAAAAACTTGCGCATGCGTAGACAGAACAGATCTGAGAACAGCTAACCCCGACTTAAGACAGGTCAACACTATGAATAAAACAAAGGGAAGATAACCCCCAATCAACCTGTCCCAGGGAGTTAACATACAGTTCTCTACCTTAGATCAACAAAAAATATTAAATAGATTTACGTCTTATGAAACCGTCAAAAACGACAGCAACAGACTACCACACCCTCCGGATAAAAAAAATGAAACACATTTTTATTTTTATTTGAAATACATCAATGAGCAAGATACCACATGCTCATAACGCATGAATGATGCGCCGATGCAACAAACAACATAAGATAATGTCTTAAAGACAGGCTCAATAGACGCACAATAGAGCGTCTAGTGAGAACAACAAATCACCTCACAAGATAAGAGAAAAATTTTTCTCCAAGTAACATATATCCGGAAGGTACCATCAAAGAAATCTCAGTTGCTGGCGATGCTAACAAAAATCACATACATATCAACAAATGCAATATTATAGCAATGTGAATGACAACATATATCGAGAAGTCATATGAACATATAAATCTATCAAAGTATCATGCTATATAATCACTATTATCTAATGGATGGACATAATCAAAATTTGTAAAGTCATTATATATACGAGGGGCGTTCAGATAGTAATGCACCACATCGTTTTTCTCAGCTAATAATGAAGATAGAAGCATGACATTTTGCACACTTCAAATATGGCATGTGCCAATTGTGTGCACCAAATTGCACCGCAACCGGCCAAATAATACGGCTGCCCTAAACCGTTGAAATGGAGCGTGTTAGCAGCTTGCGTTATAAATAGCGAATTGTGAAAGAATTTCTCGTTGCAGAGAAGGAAACTGTTGTGAATATTCACAAGCGACTATGTGATGTGTATGGAAGTTTTGCAGTCGACAGGAGTACAGTCAGTCGCTGGGTTCAGAGAATCAAAGAATCAGGAAGTGGAGATACGGAGCTTCTTGATCGGCCGCGCTGTGGACGTCCTGCCACAGCCCCCAACGCAGAAATGTTGAAATGCGCTGAGGGCATTATTCTTACTGATAGGCGAATCACTACTCAACAATTATCCTTACAGCTGTCAGTCAGCATTGGTAGTGCAAATGCAGTTATAGAAACTCTCGGATTTTCTACGGTTTGCGCAAGATGGGTTCCTCGAAGTCTCACAAATGACCACCGATTGCAAAGGAAAGCAATTTCTTCTGAATTGTTGGAGCGTTTCAATGCTGATGGAGAGAAATTTTTGGCTAAGATCGTTACAGATGACGAAAACCTGGTCACATCATTTTTGAACATGAGACAAAAAGACAGTCGGTGGAGTGGCATCATCCGCAATCACCATGAAGAAAGAAATTCAAGACAATTCCTTCCGCTGTAAAGGTCAGGATCACTGTCTTTTGGGACATTGAAGGTGTGATTCTTGTGGACGTTATGCCAAGAGGAGAGACAATCAATTCGCAAGCTTACATTAAGACATTGAAAAAAACTCACTCAACGTTTTCGCAGAGTTCGGCCGCACAAGAATCCAACAGACCTGCTTCTCCTTCACATGCGCGCCCTCACACAAGTCTGGCAACACAGGAAGCAATCACCAAATTGGGTTGGACGGTACTACCCCATCCAACCTATAGTCCCGATTTGGCACCCTCTGATTTTCATCTATTTGTTCCACTTAAAGATGCACTCCGTGGGACAAGGTTTGAAGATGATGAAGGAGTGATTCATGCAGCGAAGAAATGGCTACATGATCAAGACAAAATCTGGTACGGGCTAGGAATACATGCACTTGTTTCGCGCTGGCATAAAGCCGTACAAGTTGATGGGGATTATGTTGAATAATACCGATGTTTACATGACAGATCCATGTATATTGTGTATAAATTTCATGCTTTTTGAATAAACAGCTCCAGAGAAAAACGATGTGGTGCATTACTTTCTGAACGCCCCTCGTACATATGACAATACAAGTGTACAAGGTAACAAATAGTAGATGGCATCCACAGTACAAAATAATGCTGTGTCTCGAAGATCAATGTAAGCAGCATCCAAATAGTATGTAAGTGTGACATATGGCATCGTCATGATTCTCAAAAGCACTCCGTACCTGGTACTAGTTTGCACTGAGAACAATATAAATGACACAATTAGCAACATGCTATAATGCACTGGGTAAGCCACTCATGTCTGTTGTTTTTCTGTTGTCTGGTGTTCTTCTTCTTTATTTCCTGCGAGTGCCTGATAACATACCTTTATATTTGTTTCATATTAATTTACTGTTTACAGGCCTCAGGTTTCCCTCCCTTTATTTGTAATAAATGTTTGTACAATACCAAACCTACCCACTATCCTGTTCTCGCTGTTCTAGTCTACTATCATTTACTGGACACAGTATTAAGGTCCTAAGGGTCTTGTTGGATTCGGCCTATACTGCTTGATAGAAATACAACAGAAGTGATTGCGTCATTAATAGGCTGAACTGCCCATGGAGGACTTCTGGTGTCGTGTATAGTGGTTCGCACTATTGACCTGCCATTGAAACATCATTTTTTGATGATGCGTAGATGGCAGAGCGGATAGTGTGATTCGCTTGCATGGCTAGGCGGGGTTGTCGCACGGAAGGTCCAGTGTTCAAATCCTGGGTAAGCCACTCATGTCTGTTGTTTTTCTGTTGTCTGGTGTTCTTCTTCTTTATTTCCTGCGAGTGCCTGATAACATACCTTTATATTTGTTTCATATTAATATAATGTACTATAATAACTATTACATGTCTAAGCATTACATATGGCCGCATTAATTTTTTTGACCTTTATATTATGTATAACGTTAGGGCCATATGGTGCTGCAGAATCAACCGGCAACTCTTCTTTCACCTTAGAATTGCTAACAGTAGCATGGGGATGCGCAGTGACGTACTGGCAACAATATTCTTCCATGTCTTTTATGTTCTTAGGTTTCCGCTCATGAAGAAAAGCAAGGAAAGACTCATTGACAGATGACATAACTTTATCTCGAAGTAATAAGTCCATAAGGGCTTCATATGTTTTTTTTCTGTTTTAGACAGCTCAATCCAACGTGTGAATGTAAGACGTATCTTCGTAATAAAGTCAGAGAACTCTACTCCAGTTTCTGGTAGCATTGTCTTAAAACGAAGACGATAATCTTCTTCTTTTAATTGATATCTTTTAAGTAATGTTGCCCTGACAACATCATAATTAGTTCTGTCAGGTTCCTCTACTGCCATTACAGTACTTAATGGTTCACCTCCTGGCAAAGGGGCGACCGACCCCAACCAGACGCGTCCACGGGTGGCGGATAGTGGAACGACCTCCAGATATGGTGTGTCAGCTGCGAATTAAGACAGCATAGCTGGACGAATAAGCAGTCGCGGACCAAACGGCGATGTCCTCCCAACAGGACGGGGAGGGGTAACAGGTGGCACTGATACCCCCACTGAAATCCCCCATATGTCCTACGACGGGTGCATCAAGCGAGTAAGAGCCGCTATAAGCTCTAGCCACGGGGAAGGTAAACCTCGGTAAACAAACCAATCTGCTGCCTTGCAGCTACCACCGGGAGATGGAAAGGCTATGGGAGACAACCCTGAACAACAAACACAACCCGGCCTGCCGAAGACGGAGTGTGTTAGCTACGGCGCAGACACCGGGAAAAATTAGGACACACACGCTTTTGCGGTATGGAGTCATGCGACAATCTCGACTTACGTCATGGCGTCGCTCCTATCAGCTACAACCGGGGAGGAGCGGAGCCGGGCCCCTAGACTCGAAAGGGCCCACCCAAGCAACCGGTGCCTTTGCCAACCAAATGGTCGGGGGAAGGCAAAGTAGAGCAACTGACCAACCAACCCACTATCTTACAGTGGCTCAATGGAATGCAGAAGGAGTGAGGAACAAGAAACCGAAGTTACAAGAATTCCTCAGGGAAAATAACATTGATATAATCTGCATCCAAGAAACTCACCTAAAAGATACCCAACGATTCTTTGTACGTGGATACCAATCCTTCCGCCAAGACAGGGCAAAAAGAACTAAGGGAGGAATCCTCACACTGATTAAAACCTCAATCCCAGCAGTAGAGACACACAGATCTGGTGAGGACGAACTTGAATACATAACCAGTCCAACTACTGCTGCCCAGTGGAGACTTAATGATCACAAACTGCTACAGCCCTCCAACCACAACTCTGGAGCTACACAAAGTGAAGCTTGCAGCATCGAGACACCTCATTATGGGTGACTTCAATAGCCACTCACCCAGCTGGGGCTATAACGCAACAGATCCAAGAGGAGAAGAGGTGGAAGATTGGATGGTAGAGAATAAACTAATTCTAATAAACCAACTAGAGGATAAGCCCACCTTCTATTCTAGAGTATGGAAAACAACGAGCACACCAGATCTTGCTATGGCTACAGATGACATACATCGACTCACCACCAGAACAGTAAATACTCAACTTGGGGGTAGCGACCATGTACCAGTCACATTACAGATATCTGAGATAAGAAGTGCAGGAGAAATCAATATGTCTCCTAGCTGGAATTTCAAAAAAGCAAACTGGGGATTTTTTAAAGAACAAGCTGACAATTTCTGTCAGAACATTGCCCACTCAAAATAACATCAATAAAAACATCTCCATCATCAGTGAGGCAATCATCCAAGCAGCAAAGAAGTCAATTCCACGAGGTAAACGACGAGACTACAAACCATACTGGAGTGACAACCTGGGAAAACTCCATAGTGAATTAAATAAAGCACGGGAAACTATGGAGCAAAATCCCACATTAGAGAACACACAGAGGCACAACAGCATAAAACAAGCTTTCAATGAACAAAAGAAAGCTGAAATCCAAAGGAGCTGGCACCAGAAGACTAGCAGCCTCAACATGGAAAAGGACTCAAGCAAGCTATGGAATCTGACAAGAGTGCTAAATGAAGAAACAACAACCAGCTACTGTAAGACTGTCATCAAGGAAAATGAAAAATACCACACAGGAAAGATGGCAGCAAACATCCTGGCAGATTTCTACAAAGGAAGAAAGCACCACATCACTTTCACATGCACGGATCCAAGAAGTAAACGTAAGGAAGTAAAAGAAAAAACTGAAGCACCAAAACCCCAGATATCTGCATGAAGTCACCCCTTACTATGAGAGAAACTCAGTGCTGCCATAACAAAACTAAAGAACAGAAAAGCTCCAGGAAAAGATGGCATCACAAATGATCAGATAAAGCACCTTGCACCTGTAGCCCGACACACGCTCCTCCTAATCTTCAACCAGTCATGGAGTACTGGGAAATTTCCAGATCAATGGCGAGAAGCAATCATTGTTCCCATCAGAAAGAAACAAAAGGAGAAAACAAGCAAGTCCAGCTACCGACCAGTTAGCCTACTGAGCTGTCTGGGTAAGGTAATGGAAAGAATGGTGAACTCAAGATTACTGAAACATCTGGAAAAAAAACCATCTGCTTGATAACACACAGTCAGCATTTAGGAAAAATCGCAGCACCGAAGACCAACTAGTATATCTAGCCCAGGAAGTAGAAAATGCCTTTCAGGAGAAAAAGAAAGTGCTGGCGTTTTTTGTAGACTTGACAAAAGCCTTTGATAAGGTATGGAAAGAAGGACTCCTCCTTAAGATGCTCAACAGCAAAATTGAAGGGAGAATGTTCAACTGGATACGGGACTTTCTTCGATACCGCACAGCAAGAGTAAAACTTGACGGGAAACTGAGCCATCGCATCACTCTACAACAGGGTGTGCCACAAGGAGGAGTTATCTCCCCCACACTTTTTATCATATATATAAATGATATTGCAGAGAAACTGTCCGGGCATATCTCCAGGGCTCTTCATGCTGACAATTTTGCTGCCTGGTGTGCTGCTAAACATTTGCCTACTGCGAAGTTCAGGATGCAAGCAGCGCTAAATACCATCGGTAAATGGGCATCAGATTGGGGAGTACAGATAAACCTCTCCAAGACAGTAGCAACCTGCTTCTCTCTGTCAAATCGCCGAGAAACGATTAAACTGCAGCTAAATGGAAGTGAACTTCCAATCGAGGAAAACCCAACATACCTAGGAGTCAAGTTGGATAAGAGACTCACCTGGAAGCCGCACATAAAAGCAGTAGAACAGAGAGCAATAAGAAAGCTCTCTATTATGAAGAAACTGGCTGGCACAAGTTGGGGGGCAAATACCAACATACTTAAAAAAAGTCTATACAGGCACAGTCAGACCTGTACTTGAATATGGCATGTCAGCCTGGGCCACAGCATCTAAAACAAACACAGAATGTCTAGGGAAAGTGCAAAATTCAGGCCTTAGACTAATCACTGGAGGGATGAAGACTTCTCCAATCCAGGCAATGGAGCGATACACCAACATCCGCTCTCTTGATGACAGACGTGAGGAAAAGGTATTCACTCACAGTGAGAAGCTTCTACGAATGCCAAGACATCCAATGCATGCCAAACTCCATAGTGTGACAAAGAACAGGCTGAAAAAGAACCAGCTTCCTAAACATCTCCAAACATTTGCATCGATGCCATGAAGACCTCCTCCCAAATCGATCTACTGAGATTGAAATGTTAATTGATTACGAGGAGCCAGACGACTGCCATGGAAATATATCTATCATCACAGAAGTCCCTGAAATAAAAAAGAAAGGCCACCTGACCCCTCAACAACTAAAAACTTTGGCTCAAGAAATGATTGAAGAAAAGTACAACCCGAAGGAGTGGACACATGCATACACAGATGGATCTGCTGAGGGGGCAGTAAAGAACGGTGGAGGAGGCATTTTTATAAGATTCCTAAATGGAAAGATCATCCGAAAGGCCTTCCCAACTGGAAAGATCTCCTCCAATTTAGGGCAGAAGCTATGGCACTACTGCAAGCCCTGAAGATCCTCACCAGACCTGAACAGCAGCCACAAGCTAAGATAGTAATCTTCACCGACTGCAGATCATTACTTGAATCAATACAAAACACCAGAAATGATAACATGATGAATGAGATCAGATCTGAGCTTAACATCATCCAAAGGTCATCAACCATTGCCCTTCAGTGGTTACCTGCCCATTGTGGAATCGCTGGTAATGAGAAAGCAGATGCTCTATCAAGAAGTGGCAGTAAAAATGGAACAATACAGCCACCCATTTGCCCTATCGGGAAAGCAAAAAAACCATCATCCACAACAAGTACAAAAATCAGTGGAAGGAGGAAGGGGATATATACAGCAGAGATGACCCAATCCACCACCTAAACAGACACCAACAGACGACAATTTTCCGCCTGAGAACTGGTCACTGCAGATTACTTGGACATCTCTATCGCCTCAAGATATCCCACACGAATGAATGCCCATGTGGAACTGATATCCAGACTCCAGAACACATTCTCCAGAACTGTCCAACCCATGATAAATTGCGACGTGCGACCTGGCCAAAAGGTGATGAGCTCCAGCAGAAGCTATGGGGCTGCCGCGCCGACCTGGAAAAGACTGTGGACTTCGTCCTGGCGACAGGCCTGCAGATTTAGCATGACTACAAACCGAACGCAGAAGAAGAAGAAGAATGGTTCACCTGAAAGTAACTCCATCAGTTGTCCAACATATTGTTCCTTATCTACCTTATGCGTTACGCATGTTAATTGAAATCTATCAAGGTAGAAGGTTATGTCGTCCTTTAGAGGGTTGAAAGGGGGCAATTTGACTTTATAAGTATTCTCCTTTATCTTACCCGAAGTTGTTTGAGGAGCACTCATATTCATCACCTTTAATTTCTCCAACTCCAAAGCTAAGAGTTTTTCTTCATGTTCCATTTTCGCTTTTCTTTCATCAGCAGCAGCTTGAAGTTTCCTCTCTTCAGCAGCAGCTTCTCTGTCTAATCTTTTATTTTCAGCTTCAGCAGCAGCTTGAAGTTTCCTCTCTTCAAATTCTCTTTGTTGCTGTATTCTTCTATCTTCAGCTTCTCTGTCCAACTGCATTTGCATCCTTTTCTCTTCAGCCTTCTGTGCCTTGGCATATTGAGTAAGTGCAAACTCTTCCAATTTCTCATCAGTTTTGCCAAGGGCTTTCCCTTGCTCGATGAAGAAATCCAATGTAGACATTCTGTCTATTAATGTGCTATTAACACCTGAAATAATAATACACTTTATATCCCAACCTCAGTGGGAGACAAGTCTTTGTCAAAGACGTTGTATAATCACCTTGTTTCTCTATAAAAATATCCTCATAAATAACCTCTATCTGAAAAGTGCATCATATTAATAATAATAGTAGTTCATGACCAAGTATATATATATAGACTGTGTATGATAAACATGTATACAATAACAATACAAAGACAAGAATATAGAACAACCGAAAACGTTCGCAGAAGTCAAATCAAAATAAAGCTTAACTAAATCTAATGTTGCAAAGAATTGCAATGATAACTGCGAAAAATTAAACAAAACAAATGACAACACTGTTATAAACAAAAAGATGTATAGAAATAAATGAAAGGAAGAGGAGGCAGACAAATACAAACAAATGAAATCAAAACTAAAGAAAAAAAATATGACAACAACAACGATGAAAAGCACACTATGTTACAGCTAAACAAAAATAGCAACAATTGTCGCTAGCAAATTTCACTGAGGAAAATTTGCACAGTCCCTAAAGAAAACGCTCTCATTAGACCCTCTATCACGTGGGATATTCTAAAGGAGTCACCTGCCCAACCGATACTGGCCACCAGATGTTAAATACTGTTTTGTGGGTAAGGTCGAGTCGTGCCTGGACAGTTCAGTGTTGCGGTGTATTTAGGTCAGCAGCGTGAGGCGCTGCCAGGGTGTAGTGCAGACACTCACACATAAAACAGCATACATGTTGTTCAGGAGCGTAGTACTCGTAGTAGGATGTGGTAGAGAGTAAAGGTGTGTGTGTAGGAAACAGCAGATCGTGAACACGAAGTCGTATAGGCTCTTATTCATCTACACACCAAACTCACTCCACCACAAGTAGAAGTCATAGACGTGGATAATGCAGATGACTTTTCTTCAACATTTATTACGGCAACAGTACGCTGACAGACGACACAGTCAATAGCACAAAGGATCATGGACATTTCATGTGTGGTAATGATTATAAACATCAAGCATCATAAATCTTGCATAGCTCATGTATAAGATGCTAGTAGAGCTGGCTCGACAATTTACGTTCGTTCATACTGTAGCTCAGGGCCCCTGACTAAACGCGTCAGGTAGTCCTATAACAAATATCCCGCACGATAAAGGCGGTTCCAGTTGCTTAATATCAAAGTCTATGAACTTGTTTAATGAAAGTCAAGACTTCATCTGGCTTCACACGCCAGACACTACTTCTTCTGCTCAAAGATATCGGCCGTAATATCGGGCCTCTATAATAATGTGAACAACTATGTAGTCTTCATAGGCAGGCATAATCATCCATGCCGAAACATACCGCTAACATGCGGTTTTCATAATAATCTCTCTTCACTGGGCTTCTGTAATATAGTTAGATGACTAGTCTTAGTTGGCTACATCGAGCACACGTAATGGACTCTGTATCTCAAAGAACTGTGAGCTCTACTCACAGGTCACCACAAAATGTTCTGCAACTTAGGCATAATAATTAAGTTTCTTTTACCTTTGACAGAATCCGAGAAATACACAGATAACAACTGTCGTCATTCTCGACGAACAGAATAACTCTGGGGAGAATCACTGACATCACAGTCACACTGAAGACTATCTTTCTCCCAGATAATGCAGAGAAGTACAACGGACATCTTAGTCCGGTCAGAACCCAGATCATCACTCCCTGACGGAAGTCTATCCGTTCGCGCTCAAAAAACTTGCGCATGCGTAGACAGAACAGATCTGAGAACAGCTAACCCCGACTTAAGACAGGTCAACACTATGAATAAAATAAAGGGAAGATAACCCCCAATCAACCTGTCCCAGGGAGTTAACATACAGTTCTCTACCTTAGATCAACAAAAAATATTAAATAGATTTACGTCTTATGAAACCGTCAAAAACGACAGCAACAGGTCTCTTCTGAGGACATGGCCAACCCAGCTCCAGCGTCTGCCAGCTATGATGGTGTGCATGTCCTCTTGCTCGCTCCGAGTAAGCAGATCTTGGTTGGTGATGGTATTCGGCCAAAAGATTCGGTGAATTTTTCTTAGGCATGTTGTGTGAAAAGAGGACAATTTTGACTTTTCCTTCTCTGTAACTCTCTCCAGCTTTCCGCACCATAGAGAAGCACAGAAAGCACACAGCTCTGATATAATCTTAATTTTGTGCTTGTGCTGTATTGGGAGGACTTCCAGATGTTGTTTAGACTAAAAAAGGCTGTTCTTGCCTTATTCATTCTGATGTTGATGTCTTTGCCTGCCCCGCCGTCTGGTGTTACTATGCTTCCTAGGTATGTGAAGGTATCTGTCTGTACCAATTGCTGATTCCTTACTGATATGGGCTCAGGGTTGCTCACATTGAGCGTCATGACCTCAGACTTCTTTAAATTGATGTTCAAGCCCACCTGCTGGCTAAACTTATTAAGTCTATCCGTTTTTTCCTGGATGTGTTGATGTGAATGTGCTAGTAGTGCAATGTCATCTGCATATTCCAGATCTTCCAATGTAGAAAATGTAGTCCATCTTATTCCTTTTGGACTGCCCTCTGTTGTCTGGCGCATCACCCAATTTATGACTGTTAAAAATAAAGTGGTTGATAAGGGGCATCCCTGTCGTACTCCTGTCTTCACCTCAAAGGTTAGGTTGCTCTGTCCAACGCTACACGTAAAGTTGGCATAGAGGCTTTTTATGATTGACACTATGCAGTTTGGAATTCCATAAGCCCTCAGTATTTTCCATAAACTGTCTCTATGTATGCTGTCAAAAGCCTTTTCAAAATCAACAAAATTTATGTACAGCTGTCTTTGCCATTCTGAGCACTGCTCTATAATGTTCCTGAGAGTGAATATATGATCTACACATCTTCTGTTCTTTCTAAATCCTGCTTGTTCTTTCCTCAGTGTGTGGTCTACTGCTTTTGAAATTCTCTGTATAATTATCCTGCCTAGTATTTTGCTGGGAACTGAGAGAAGAGTGATTCCTCTCCAATTATTGCAGTCTGCAAGATCTCCCTTCTTGGGCAATTTGACAATTATTCCTTTGTTCCACTCTGTTGGTGTTGTCCCTGTTTTCCAGACTTGTGCAAATAGTGGTTGTAATAGTTCTGCTGCTAGCTCAGGGTCTGTCTTGAATAGCTCTGCATTTAAGTTATCATGGCCAGGAGCTTTTCCATTCTTTAACCCTTTGATTGCTGTGATGATTTCTTCTTTTCGTGGAATGTCTGTATTAACATCTAGATCGTTTTCAGCCTCAGGAACATTCAATTGTGACTCTGGTGGTTCCTTGTTCAGAGTTTCTCTGAAATGTTCTGCCCATCTTGTTTCCTGTCCCTCTGCTGTCGTGATGAGATTTCCTTGCTTATCTCTTACTAATGTAATATTGTTTGCACCTCGTTTTCCGCTGATGGATTTAGTTATTTTGTATACTGTGCTTTGTTCATTTCTCAGTGCTGCCTCTTCTGCCTGTCTTGCAAGATCGTCTAGGAAATTCCTTTTGTTGGCTCGGGTTTGGCGTTTAACTTCCTTGTCCAGCTGACTGTACTGTTCGCTATATAGTTGCTTTAACCTGGGGGGCTTCACTTCTGTTTTCTTTCTTTTCATTTCCTTTCTCATCGTTATGGTGTTTAATGTTTCTGGTGTTATCCAGTCTTGCTTCTTCCTTTCCTGGATTCCCAAGCATGATTTGCTGCTTTCCTTATATATTGTTGAAATGGTGTTGAATTTCTGGTCTATATCATCAGTCAATGTCTTTTCCTGACTTTTGGAAAATTGATATAGTTTCTTTATGTCAGCCGCAAAAGCTTTTCTGGTGAGGGGGTCCTTCAATTTGCTGATGTCAAACCTTTTCTGTGTAGTTACAGTTGGTCCAGCCCTTCTTAGTTTCACTTTCAGTTTTGCTACTACTAAAAGGTGATCACTTCCCACATCTGCACTTCTTCTTACCTTCACATCTTGTAATGCATGTCTCCATCTACCGTTAATCATGATGTGGTCTATCTGGTTTCTGTCCCAACCATTTGGTGATTCCCATGTTAATTTGTGAATTTCTTTATGTGGGAAAAGTGTTCCTCCAATGACCAGGTTGTTAATGCTACAGAAACTTCTTAATTTGTCCCCATTTTCGTTTGCTGTTCCGCTGCCACATTTCCCCATTACTCTTTCATTATATGTATTGTGTGTACCAACTTTCGCATTGAGGTCTCCCATTACTATAATAAGATCATATCTTGGTGTGTCTTCCATTTATTTCTGCAGTTGTTGATAGAATTCATCCTTGACCTCTTCATCGCTATCATTCGTTGGTGCGTAGCATTGTATTATTGGTGAATCTCCATCTCAATCTTAATCTTATCAGTCTATTGTTGATGGGTTTCCATTCCAGTAATGTCCTTTCTATTCCTTTCTGTAGAATAATGGCTACGCCTTCATTGTGATGTCCATCCTCTCTTCCAGAGTAAAGTACTGTTTCTCCTGTTGCTGTTTTAACTTTTCCTACCCCTGTCCATCTGCTCTCGCTTATCCCTAGAATGTGTAACCTATAGTTTCTCATTTCTGCCGCGACCTGTTTTAGTTTACCCGTCTCGTTCATTGTCCTGGCATTCCAAAATCCTATTCTTGTATCATATTTTGCGGTCAGGACGTCCGTTTTCATGTCAGTGGCTTCCTTTCGGCTTTCACCACTGACAGTCATACGAGCCTCAGACTCCGGATGTCCGTCCCGCAGCAAAGTTTGTTCAATTGTTGTTGTTTCCGTAACTTCATTATTTTTTTTTTTTTTACATAGACAGGGGTGTCAACCCTATGCTAAAATCCCCAACCAGGAGGACCAGGGTATCTGCTTTAGTCTGACCCCTGCCCACTGATACGCCGCTGTTTTATATGTGTATGTATTTGGTTAACACTGTGTGTCTTTATACGAGACTGTCAATATGTCTACTGACTTTAAAATATTGTCAGTCTTGGTCGGGCTTACAAGGATTGACGACTAATATAGAACGCGAATCATTAAACATCGTGGGCCGAAAGAAGGGCCAAGGTTAATACATAATTTCACCAACTGGTAATCAATGTTGAGTGGAGTCATAGCTTGACATCAGACACACGTTTATTTGGTGGACGCAATACAGTAGATCATTCATTGTAGTAGTAGGCATCATATCAATAGTTTAGGTTATAACATCAAGACATCATAGTTCATTACATTCTCATCTAACTTTGATCATGGACTTGATCGACATTCTATAACGGCCGACCCTTCAAGGACGGCGATGAACTTTACGGCAAGTAGTTCTACCATGGCTTTCATTAAGGAGCTTGTATAAAACGACAGGGGTTTTATTAAATAACCCTGAAGATATATTGAATAATAATCCCGATAATCTTTGGTAAGGATCTGGAACCCACTAGCGACACAACATGGCGTATGTGTCGAAGTTCAGCCAGATCTTGGCAATGACGAAAATAACATAATATATAAAAT
>JAMPIV010001733.1:0-30882 GCA_024509875.1 Oreohelix idahoensis | reverse complement strand
TTTCTTTGTCTCTAACCATATTAGTAGCTAGTTCTTTCAATCTCTATAATAGTTGACACACTGTATTCGTCTTAATACTTACACAACGGATCTAAAGAAAGTTTCTGGGCTGAGTTAGGGCGTCATGATGCTACTAGTATACAGAGGTAGTTTGGCAACTTCCTTACCTCGAGAAAACATCGATCGCCTGAAGTTCCATTTCTATTCCTAGCCTCACGGCATGTTCTCTTTGCAAATAACGTTTTCCTTGCTTCCAATTTGCAGAATACTTTTTTCTCGGTTGTTTTAGCAGCCTCCATTTGTCTGAACTTCTCTTTTCGCCTCTGAGAACTGTAACTCCTTTTAATTTAGCGTATCTATGCAACCTCTAAATTTCTAGCTTCCTATCAGCTCGCTTAATTTGTGAATTCTCTTAGGCTTCTTGTCAGCTCTCTCAGTTGTGTAATCTTTTTCTTTCCGCTCACCTCCAATCTTGCCTGTCGTAAAATTTTTTGAGATAGGTCGTTCGAACTAGTTTGTTCCCGATAGAACTGAAGAATGAGTGAGAAGGGCTCTGATAGAAGGGGTAAGAAACATAGATGAGTTAGATCACAAGCGCGGTGTTGGGAATTGTATCTTGTACAAGACAGTCTTGTTACTAGTCGGTCATTTCTCCGATTGTCTATCTTACGACAAATTTTATTTAACTAGGAGACTCCTAAATCTCCTGGCTAAACAATTTGTTGCCGTTCACGAAAATCGCTCATGTTACAACACCGATTTGTGCTTCTCATGCCACACGGACGTCCGTGATTACGAACTAGTCTAACAGATATGTTTTAATAGTCATGGGTCTGGACCACACAGACTAAGATTTATGGTGTTATATTAATCATTAAACTGAAAAATCACAACGAGGTTTAGCATGTAACAGTCAACAATCATAGTTACAGGAAAAATAAAACAATTAACAAGTGGGGAGGGGGGTTGAGGAGTAGAACCAATATGCCCTTCCCGCTTGTAAGGACAAAGGAAATAACCCAGTCAAAGACAGGTGGTTATCCCGGAAAGGAAATAATTTAACCCAAAAAATAGATTTATATCTTTCTGACCAAGAGGTGTTCCAATATTTGGTATGGGGAGTAGGAAAGTGAGTCCTAATAATTCTCAAAGTATCCCTTGACTAAGCGATTTAGGTGGAGGGGAATACACAGAAGGTGAAGAATGCCCACTTAGATAAAGCACAATATAAAGAATACAGTTAAAACGCAGTTAGATTTAACCAGGTAAAGCGAAATGATAATTGTTAACAAAATTGTCTCATTCATTCATGCACGTTAGCAAATGGCCATCACGCATTTCTACACCTTACGATCGTGGACTCTGGACTCCATAGAAAAAATATAAACAGCAATTTAAAACACTTCGACAAATGAAAATTGTCTTTTTCCTTCGTTTTCGCCCCAGATGTTCGCGGGTTTTTGACGTGTTAGCAACAAGTGTCCGAAATCGGTGGAAGGTGAAGCTTTATTGTTTTCTTTTGGTTTTTTATATAAAATGTTTCTAAGGTGCTGGGCACTGTACCAATACAGGTATGGAGAGAATGGGTGTGGTCTCGTAGGACTTTTCATCGCTGGTGGTGCAAAGACGTTTATAGCGTTGATGCAACGACTGAACGTGAGGTATGTTTTTTCTTCGGGGGATTTTTAATCAGTGACAAACTACTCGGACTGTCAGTATGTTTGAAATAAGGTTCTCCTTTCCACAGTAGCGCAGTAAAAGATACAAAAAGTAGTCTATCAAATATCTATATACATATATATATTCATATATTTATATATATTATATATAACCTCTTTTTACAATTCTACATTATAATATTATTATATATATTATATTTAATTATATTTATATATATATATAAATATATATATATATTATATATATTCTACTGGCAATTGTTCTTCTCGCCAGGTTTATCTTTGCAGTACTTTTATTGATCTATTGATATAATGATCTTGGGGTTGCTTTTTCTCATGCTAAAGTTTGATAGCGAGGACCAACAAGCAGGGGCCGCCACAAGATTTAAATTGTAAAATGTTCTTAGATCTCTTGGTTGGTTTATAGATACCGAGGTCTGGAGGACTCTGTATAATTTTGCTGGGCCGCCAACGGTTGTATGATCACCCTATGTGGAATAATAGAGAAAACATGAACATCAAATAAGCCAATCTACAAAATTAATTATTCTTGGAACGCGCGATAAATTTACAGTTACGACTCTTTTTACCGCACTTGCGGTATTTCAGAATTCTTATCTAGATAAGGGAAAAAAACTCTCCGCGAACCAAATGGTTAAAAAAAAACACATCTTATCTACTTGTATACAGAACTAAAATGTAGATTACAATAGTTATAAATTCATTTCGGCTTCAAAATTAATTTTAGCATCTCTTTTCTTGGGAATTAGCGAATATCGGATATATCATTTTTATTTACAAACTGGAATAGTTTTGTTATGCGTTTATTTATCTATGTTTAAATTTACACAAAATCCGAGGGAAATAAAAGTTGAAGAAGGAATTAGACAAACTGATCACTTGCAGAACTAATATAGTTATCCGTTTGGCACCACGAGACTGAATTACCTCCAATTATAGCCGAACAATCCAGAGTGGAATCTAGCAGGATTTACTATATAAGCTAGTGCTTCTTTTAAATCTCTGGCAAAACGGAATGATAAAATGCATTTCTTTCAGTGGTCTCACTAAATATACTTATAAGAATTGAAGAGGTCAGGGGACCACGTGAAAAAGTTTCACACCTTGTTTGCAATCCGGTGTGGAACTGATCGAGATTGCTGTGTGCTGCCCGTCCTCGTTCTATTACTCAACTCTCTGACCGCTCGTCTCCCCCGTTCGTCTCCGTCTTGCGAGCGATTCTGTGGTTCACACTGAGATGTGAAATGATGAAGAGAAACTGCTTTGTCCGTTCTGAGACCACTGCTGCCTCTTTGATCGTTAATCGCTTTCATCGTTTGACTTTGGCAACGCCCTACTAGGCATGGGGGACAGGCAAGGCAGGGAAATAACTGCTTATATTCGCTCTAGAGATTGGCCAGTAGTAGGCCGTGAGCTTAACCTCCCCTAGAGACAAAAGCGATATGCCCTGGATGCACGCAATTGGAAAACTGGTTATTCTATTTTAATGAGCGCAAACGTGTTGAAAAATTTACGTGGGTGGAAATGATGCATACTAACTGAGCCCAGGTGGTAGTAGTTCCCCGTTGACTATCAACTGGCACAGCTAAATCCAGGGCTGCGCGAAGCTATTTTGAGGCCTAATTATCCTTTTTCATCCACCAAATCAGGGACTTCACTTTTTATAACTATACGTACGTCACACTTCCTTATCTATAAATTTGTCACATTCAGAAGTTACATACTGAATAAGAGTGTCCCCACTCATGCCAAGGTATCTTGCCGTCAGCACTGTAGAGTAGATCTAACTTTTGCCAAGGTTCTGACATTCTCTCATCGCGGTACCACAAAATTATTAACATCTGTTACTATTCATAATTTAGCAAATATTACTAAACTTAATTAAACTATAGGCAATGATCAGCTCATCCAAATCTTCACACACAGAAGTTTAATTTTTTTTTTATATTTATTTTATCTATTATTCCCCCATTAAATTGCCCCAGGGTAATGGTGAAAAAACATATCCCGGACAGGACCCCAATATGTAGAGTAAGAGGTTTTGATTGTTATATTAATTATAGAATATCCTGGCCAAATAGATGTATCAGAGGCTACCAGGATAGTGGCCAGATAAGAGGACTGGTTATATAAGAAAATACCCCCTTCTCTGAGAGAAAGAGCAAGGGTGTATAGACAACTCAAGGTGTAGGAATCTCAGCTATGTAAGTTCCCAGGAAGGTATATGAATGATGCTGATTGACAGTACTTTGGGTTCCTTATCTGCTACCTCATGAGATATCTCACCAAGAGTTTATGTGTGTTGTTATATGGTCAAAAAGTGTCTAGGGTAATGTATTTTAACAGTTATGAATTTCGCAAACACGAACTATTAAACTTTAATTGAAAATTCAAGCACGACTGTCTTGAAATATATAGATATATGAATCATTTAAATATTCCGTACCTCAATCTAGTTGGGACAGGAATTCTCAAAACTCAAGAAAAAGTTTATTTACAGGAAAAAATAAAATAACACTTTTGGAATAACTCTGTCCATTTGTGTACACGACGCAAAAGTCACCGGAAAGGTCTCTATGGCACAGTTCTTGCTCTTCATCACTGTAATCATACACTATGAGATCTTTGTTATTTTAAACCACTCCCTGGTGGTATACTTATTCTATTGGTGAAAAAATTATGTTTTAGGATGAGGTATCCGTGCCTGAATAAAGGGACTTATCTGTACAATGGGTTATTGCAGCTGTTTTTGTTCAATCTTAGGCTGTACACCAACGTTGTAACTTTGACTGAAGGAAAAAGGAGCTAGCTTCAGGTTGTAGCATGAGCACTCTACTCCAACACTTTCTTCCTTTTCCGGGTAATGCAGCAAACGAGGTGACTTCTGTAATTTCAACTGCAATAAGAAGGACAATCCCTTCTAAGTAACCATGTGCCTCTGTTCCGATTTCATCCTTAATCCGTGTATTAATACCTACCTAGGTCAGCCACTTGTGCTAATAAGTCGCACCAGACCTTACATTCCGTTGTCCTCACACTCAGCTTGGTTGTACTCGCAGTCTCATTACAGTAATGATATCTACGGTAATGTCCCTCATTCAGGTATGTCTTCCCTTACCAATCATTCTGGGTTGTGTACGAACATTTGCTGGAGACCAATTGATGGATATCTTTTCTATCGAACATTCCTATCTATGTCTCACATGTTATCTTGGAACAGTGTGTCGCATTTCCATAAAGGGAAATATCGCAATTTATTAATTTACTGCACTTACAGTCGCAAATTTTTAAGGCCCAATGGCCACACCTATTTACACATTTATCAACTCCGAATAAAGCTCTGCTCTAAACACCTTCCTACCTAAGGTCGTCGATGGACACAAAACAAACCCTTCGGGCAGTATCGACCGCAATATGGCACAGACAATCGTGTTACATACAGGGTAATAAAGATATGCAAAAACCAATATATTTGGTCTTACTCCCCTCAAGTAAGGGTAATATTACACATCTACATATCACAAGCGATCTAGGCGAGTAAAATAAACTCTATGCTAGACCCTTTCGGCTTCTCAGTACAGACGGCAAAGGCTTGTCCTTCATGTCTCTTTCTGAATCTAGTCAGCTTGGGCGTGGAACCGAACACTTATGCGGATAATGGCTGGAACTTTGTACTCAAGTAAAGTTGAGTTACTTTTTTGTATCAAACCTCCCTATATTCTTACGCTATAATCAATACAGATGACGAGTCTCATAAAGATGTTACACTACTTTCATAGTTCTCTCTAGGAGATTTGAGCAGTTCTATATAGCGTGTTTTGGGTTCTAGATTCAGATCGCTCAGAGAATATTACACTTTAGTTTATTTTATATCATTAGTGTATTAGGTGGCATCGCGAGATTATAATTAATCAGAAAAGAGAGATGATACATATAAACGGCCCATTTAATTCTACTATTTGGTTCTAGCTGATACGCTGTTTCTAAGTGCCTAGTTAGTTCATATGCAATCAGTATCATTCACATGGGGTATGTAATATTTTTTGTTGAATGTTAGAAGATTTGGGACGTTAAGCCTCTGATGGTGGTGAGAATTATGTACGTAGAAATTATAAATTATCTTCTAAGTCTAAGAAAATAGAGATGTTTTCTCTATAGAGGAGGAAGATCTCTATGTGAGTATAGTGTGTAAACATATCCGCCAGGCGCTTCTAATTTGAAGATAATTTTTATTTTTAATATTTTAAAAAAGGGTATGTCTGTTTATTTTGTTCAGATGTTCTGCAGGAAACTACTAGTAGATTCGCTAACAGTACGGTTCAAAAGCTATCAAAATAAAGGCATTTATTTTCCACTTCTAGAACCATAAAAATTTCTGTTGTCCGTTACCAGAAATTAAGAGCCCGGGATAAACCCGCATAGTTGTGAGAGTGGTTGTTGTTAAAGTTCTACTACTGATAGCATCGTAACCCTAATATGTTGATGGGGTGTAATGGGGCGGGGAGCGGGGGGGGGGTTGGTGGTAACTTTTAATTGGTTTTCTTAGAAAAATTCAACATACTCTCTTTAAAAGGTGCCTATTCTTATACACATGTGGCAACGGTTAACATATTGGGGCACTGGGCTTGACCCTTCTGACAACACTTTCAAAGTACTGAAGTTGTTTCTAGATTTAACAAATACATCTATGTACGTATCGACATCGTTCCTGTTTTAAGCAAAGACTGCAGAGCATGTATGTATTGTTACTGAGCGTGGTTGTTCAATGGGACTAGGGATTCATATATTATACAGCTGACAGTATGTCTGTTCAATGAATAAGTGGACATTACTATGCCGGTGCGTTCGACTCTCGAAAGGAATCGTCGTTAATCCTGTTCTTTGACAATGCCATCTGAAACTTCTTTCATGTGTCAAACAGTTATACAATCCATACATTACTTAATATCAAAACAGTAAATCTTTTATATGTCCAGCCACTTCGCGCTTGTCTGACATGCTTCAATGACTATGAAGGGGCAGTCTAGTTTCATAAAAACTCAGAATGAGACAGTGTCGAAACCTATCAATGTGCGGAGCGCGGATCTAATCAGGTTAGCAGATGCTCACGCTTTTGTGACTTGGCTTACATTAACAATGGTATAAGGCGCATCGTACACGTTCAGAAAGCTACATGGCAAATAGTAATTCCGCTGAATGAAAAAATTGCCTAGAAAAATATCACAAAGCAGCCAATAAAAGCTGGGGATTTTACAGAATGCAATCCACAGTGTCCTTGAATACAGGATAAAGCAACTAAGGACATTTAACTAAATCTTCTTATCTGGTCTGTACATCAGGTTGTCATGACACCGTATTCCAACCAATTCCTCGGTAATGCAGCGAACCGTCTTTACTTCATACGTTGTTTTATTGCAGATACCCGCTCCCAGTGGAGATTTATAACAAAATATACGTGTTGATCGCTCGTACAATCCGCAGCGCGGCCTCGAGAAGTTTGGTAGAAGTGTGATAGAGTAGAATTTTTATGAAGCAACGGGTTACCACCTTTAAAATAGTCACTCGTTAATATTATCTCTACATGTTCACCTTGCAAAATGTAGACGGCGTGCCGTTATATCAGATCAATCAACAAGACTTTGAGTGTCGCTGATCAGATCAAAACAGACCACCAACAGATGTATGAATGGTTAGTCGTGAATGACGGGTGAAGTATGCTTGTCAAAATTTTGTAAACTCATCCCTGCTACATCCAGAGTCAATGCTCAAGAAAGTCAAAGATAGGTGACAGTGTCGGGGACTGTAGTGGATTCGTGTGAAGATCTCGCGACGCCCACCTTTCCCTTAGCTAAATCAGTTACCATGCACAAATGTTCGAGATTGACTTGTGCGCTACAACGTGATCGAGTTGTCCGCTGCTGGAGTCAGTCAACATGACAGCGAGCCGAATATCTGATGCAGGGTACGGTCGCCATTCTGATGGTCACAGGTATTATGTCGAATCCAATGTCGGCATCGTCTCACATATTTTGGCCACTCATTTACTCTATTTTGCGGTCTTTCTTCATCATTCTTGTCTGTCTCATCCAGATTGTTTACACTTTTTAATATGTTTCTCACCCCCATATCTTCTGTCGGTCTGTCTTCGCTCCAGATTGTTTCTTCATTAATATGTTTCTCCACCCCCCTATCTTCTGTCTGTCTCATCCAGATTGCTTTTCTTCTTAATATATGTTTCTCCACCCCCAAACACCCTATCAGGGGACAAAATAAAATAATAAGTTTTGAGTAATTTAAGTTAGACTATTTTGTTTTTCATTAATTTTGATCCCTAAACGGCATTACATGACTATTACATAAATGAATCCATTATATAAAGCAATTTTGAAAAAAGGTTTTTTTTAAAACACACCGAATGGAATTTTATTAAATGGTTCCCACCTATTTTTAAAACATACTGCAAGAGAAGGAGAATGTGACATTCTTACGACAAGTAGTAGTCAAAGAAGCTGAAACTATTGGAAATTATATCCACACTTAGATAGGATTTTATTTTTGGACAACCAGGAAGCACCATTCAAATATAGGGAAAGACGCCGCTTATGTGGGCTGCATAGGTAAGGTGAACAAGTATTTAAAATAAAATTTTAAAAGGCCCTTTCACCATTTGGAGAATGTGGCTCATGGGGAATGGCTTTGTATATTCCCCCCCCCATGACTTGCTAATTCTTGATCCGAGATCCCCCCCCCCCCCCCCCCCCCCCCCCCCCCCCCCCCCCCCCCCCCCCCCCCCCCCCCCCCCCCCCCCCCCCCCCCCCCCCCCCCCCCCCCCCCCCCCCCCCCCCCCCCCCCCTCCCCCCCCCCCACCCCCCCCCCCCCCCCCCCCCGGCCCCCCCCCCCCCCCCCCTACCTGTGTGTTTTGTGCACCATGTTTTGTTCACATTGTTGGATCATTGCGACTAGATCAAGACTCAATTTTGTTGGGTTTTATTGATAGTGGGGTATCATATTTACATCTTTCCCTTTCCAATTGTTTATGTTCTGTCTTACCTTGCTTTTCCCCTAAACAACCCCTTGAACCTGGTACCCCCCCCCTCCCCCCCCCCCCCCCCCCCCCCCCCCCCCCCCCCCCCCCCCCCCCGGCGGTGTCCCCGACCCCCCCCCCCCCCCCCCCCCAGAGGGGGGGAGTTTGGGGGTGATAAGAAGAGGATGTAAGGGGAAATGGCGTGTGGGGCACCCCCCCCCCCCCCCCGCCGGGACACCGTAGTCTTTCCATTAGGATGCTTTGCTACTTGACTGTACCGTGACATTTTAAAACCTGGGTACTTGAGTGTGCAAATGTTCGAAGTAAAAAAAGGTTGGCGGAACACTGCAGTAAAAGAGTTAAAAGACTTTTCATTGAGGTAGGTGGGCGTGGGATGTGGCAGGGGTGCAAATTATTGTCAACACCTTACCGGCTTGGATGCAACATCGTTGCCCGGATCATTCCAGGACTATATTAAATGTGATAGGGTGGGGCGAGATGATGATGATGTTGTGATATTTGATCACTCTCTTGCACACTCGCAACCGACCCGATCAACAATAAAACTCTTGATTCTTAAGGCAGGGGCTGTATTTATTTTTACAACCCATTCAGTGACTAAGAGCACACTGAAGCAAACATTAAACAAATAAACCAACAAACCAAACAAACACCGAGCTAGTGCTCGATTGCTAATCTGAAGAAGCAAACAAAGCAACGGACTGGTTAATTTAATCATAATATTAAAATAAACGTATACTCATCAACCTGCCAAACAGTCCTTCCACGCCACCTGACACCCTCAACTATCACACACGCACACACTCATGCGTGTCGTCCAATGCAACTAGTATGGTGTTGTGCATGAGGCTGGCAATCTCACCGTGTAACATCGGATGCTACCGAAACCACTACTGCAAGAGCACACACTCAGCTATCACACACACACACACTCATGCATGTCGTCCAATGAGACTAGTACGGTGTTGTGCATGAAACTGGCAATCTCACTGTGTAACATAGATTGCTACCGAAACTACTACTGCACGAGCATCTGAATGCTTCATACGGAGGCAAACCACACTGGTGGCCCAATGCTCCCTCAGGAGTGGAGAAGAGAAATATATATCTCCAAGTGATCCCACGTGCTCTCACAAACCATTCTACACATAACCATAATTAAATAATAATAACATGGACATAAAATAATATTCAACTATATGTACAACAAATACTCTCAATAATGAGAATAAACCACCACCTCGCAACTGATTCATCTCAATATTCGTTCTGCACTCTGAAGCATGTCGTATATGACGACTGGTGCGCCTGGCAACACGCGTGTCGTATATGACCACTGATGAGCCTGGGAATCTCATCACATGAAACACATCGTTACCGAAACAACCACTGCAAGAGCATAAAAATGCTTCTTGTCGGCTTGTGATGGACACCAGCCGCATTGGTGTTTCCATGCTCCACAAGGAGCAAACAGAGAAACACCTGTCTCAACGTGCCTTACGCACCAAGGAGTGCCTCGCGCTCTCCAGAAATCTAAATACGTATTCTCACCTCACTCAAAGTAACCCACTAAAGATATACAGTAGAATAATCAATAATCGTGAAATACCATTAAATTACTGTCGCATCAAAGAATAAAATATATTTATCCTTAACTTTAACAAAACTGGAATTAAATACATCACCTATTGGAAATTTACTACGAAAACTCTCTCTTCTATTACTGAGGAAAATTACATTTAACCTACTTTCCCCCACGTGTCAATTCACACAATATAAATCTGGCGCCTTCTTTATTCACAGTCACCAACACGTGGCCGCCATCTTGCTAATAGTTATACTATCTAAATCCCAGTTCCTAATAACATCTCTGTCCAGTTTCATGTATAAAATACTCTCCTACTAAATTTGCCTTTCTGATGAATGAAATAATTGCTCTTACACTCTCACATCTATCTATCTATTTCATTAAACATTAGAACTGACACGCTCAATATAATTTCAGAATTATAGAACATTAATGCTAATCTCTACAAAATACGCTAACAATTATAGCTCACGTGCTCTCGCTTCTTTGTCCATCTGCTACCCACACAGGGCGCCTCGTCTCGTTTGTTCTCTCTGGGCGGCTCTATCAAATTAGGCCCGCTCGCCGGCTAGGCACTTCTTATATAGACCCTATGGCTGATCACTCAACTTTAGTGCGCTGCGCGCATTAATTTAGCCACTTAAACAACACTTGCAATATTTGCTCTATTAGGCACGAAAACACAGGTATGGCCAATAACTATCAAATAAAACACACGACTACCAAATATAACACACAACTATACACCACAATTAATTCTTAGGCTTTATTATGGCCTAGTCATCAATCTTCTTCTTTATCAGACTTTTCACATCCCAGCATGCTGTGTGCACATCGAAAATATATGGGCGATAAATATGCCCTGAACATGAAGGGGGCGTCTTTACGGCCCCATCACATAAAGATAAGTCATAACTGTCATAACCGGTTGAACACAGCAAGATACAGAATTATCACTTGATGAAAACCATTTTTGAAAACAGTCAGTGATATAACCAGAATAACAAAGAACTATTGTAGTGCTCTAAATTGAACTTCAATGTGTGAATATTTTATGAATATATAAAAATAAATATTTCATTCAATTTTTGCCAAGAAGAAAGAAGAGAAATAAGTATAAATAAATTGATTAATTTAATGTACTTATAAATTTGTTAATTTAATTCCATTTTATTTTGTGTGAAGTTATTGATGTGGAATTATTTTGTAGTAGAGCATAGGGTAGTCGCACGAGAAGTAAGCTAGACTCTGTATCTGTTCCTTACCATCCGGTCAAATGATTTTAACAGCTGATTACATCTTGTACCATTCTTACACCAGTGCTCATTTCTGAGACTGGCGTATTTGTGATAGAACAGCACTCTTTACTGAATCTACAATCATTGTCTATTATCCATCTTCGTCTCACCATTTCGTCACGTTTGATCTTGTCACAACTTTTGAGTTGCTTGAATTAAGTGTAGACGGGAATCTACAGGTAACCGGCCATCACTAGGGAGTGATATCTTATTTCAAGACTTACACATTTGATCTCTCTCAGTGCTGCTCTCACTAAGTCACTTTACACAAAAATGTCTGTTTCTTGCTTTAAAATTCTCCAGACCCAAAAGTCTGTTTTATTTGGACATGCGCCCTAATATAACCAGCTAGGTTGAACGGAACGCGCCTCGTCAAAACGAAGCAACATTTTATGAAGAGTGTTTCTTGCTATAGTGCGTTTCACAATGTTTGCCGCTGTTTAATATTCAATATCTCGCAACCAATTGATCGTAATTGTTGCAACTTTGCATATGACCTAATGATCGCTATGTCCCGAGGGGGACATTTTTTTCCCTCGTTAACAAACTTATGGTTTTAAATTTTCTTTATTTAAAGTATACAAAATCGACCACCTCCTAGTCCAACCGTGTTTTGACAGGGCTTACCCCTTCATATTTGTGAGTTATTTCGATTTAACATCTTAAATGTATTTCACATGATTTTTCCCCGTGTTTCAGCTCTACTACCGCACTGTTTTGAAAATTACAACTATCCTTCCGGTGCGTTCAAATTACCGTTCTACTGATTGTGTATTTCAGTGCATAGGCGTATCTTGCGGTATTCTAGGTCTGTAATACAATGGGTATGAAAGTCAAGTTCCTTACACTGCATACAATGGCAGTGAAGATGTATAAATATTTCTGCAGAGAAGCTAAGGGTGGTAAACTGTATCGGAGTCTCTCAAATCCTGAAAAGAGAACTATTCACGCTTTGGGTTTAGGTAAAAGCTCATTTCATCAATTACTCAAAGCTAATGGAATTTTCAGTTCAATCAATACCAGGACGCAAGGAAGAAAGGAAGTAGTAGATAGTTTTGACAGGGATGTGATTAGAAGAGAGATTTGAAGAATGTTCAATTAAAAAGAAACTGTGACCCTAAGAAAACTGAAAATTCGGCTGAGAACACATAATGACATTGATGTGTCGAAATCAACATTATGGAGAACTGTTAGAAGCATTGGTTTTACGTTTAGGAAGTACGCTAGTAGAAGAAACGTCATCTGTGAGAAGCCGCACTTAGTATCTATGAGAAATAAATCTTTACGGGAAGTACGGGAAATGCGTAATCAAGATTATGATATTGTGTATGTGGATGAAACTTGGGTCAATGCTCACCACACAAGTGAAAAGGAATGGCAGTTATTAGATGACACGATTAAAAGATGTGTACCCAGTGGAAAAGGACAACGTCTAATAATGGCACATGCAGGCAGCAGACATAATGGCCTAGTGGAAAATGCTGAACTTATTTTCACTTCCAATTATACGGACAACCGGGACTATCATACCGAGATGAACGGTAACATATTTAGAGAGTGGATTGAAAATACTCTTTTTCCGTCCCTAGACAGACCATCCTGTCTGATAATGGACAACGCATCATACCACAACGCTGTGGCAGAAGAAGACAAAATCCCGACATCTTCGAGTACAAAAGATGCTATAAAGATTTGGCTCAGAAATAAAGACATTCCATTTAACGACGGGTTTCTGAAACCTGAATTACTGTCCCTTGTTAAGAAATCACAAAAGACCAAGATATTCCATATAGACAAGTTGATTCAACAGCATGGTCATATGTGTTTGAGATTGCCACCTCATCATTCACATTTAAACCCAATTGAACTCGTTTGGGCAAAAGTTAAAGGACAGTTGGCAGCTGAAAATAAAACTTTCAAACTATGCAATATGAAAGAACTAACATATGCCGCCCTCTCGCAGATAGACAAAGATTATTGGTGTAAATGTGAAGTCCATGTCTTAAAAGAGGAAAATGACTATTGGAAAAAAGGTGGACTGTCGTTCGTTCAGCCGAGAATAGTCATCAATATGTTAGACTCGTCTGACTCAGAATAAGTGTGTAAATACCTTATATGTTTTATATGTTTTCTCCTCCATCTATGTGTTCATGTAAACCAATTCATTTCCTTTTTATCTCCGCGATTTTACTACTATTTTTAACATACACGGTACTTTCACCTCTTCATTCATCCATTCACGTTTTAGTATAAAAAGTAACATTTACAACGAATAGACGTTATTATTCTCTCAAATATTTCGAAGAAATAAAAAAGGACCTCACGTAGTAATCAGTTAACAAACCCCTCTAACATTCAAATTGTATAGACGCCTATGCCGAAAATATGCAACTTCCTTTATTTACGGTAAATTATTTTCTTCCAGGACAAAATAATTACTTCGTTAAAGAAAAAATCAAAGGAATTAGCCGTTGCAGGAAAAGAACACTACCTGCAACATTGAATTTTATAAAAACTTTGGGACATGGAAAATATAAGACCACATGCAAAAAATCATGTTTATCGGTGCAAGGAATATGGAGATATTTGAAGTCAATCGTCGACCGATCTTTGTAAATCGCACTATAATACGAGGTACAATTAATTAAAAGCACTTCATCACATTACGTCGCTTTGGATTCTCCTGTCCATGAAACACATAACTCCCTAAATTTCTTCTCGTTATGAAAAACCATAACAAATTCATCGCCGTTGCCCGAATAGTTCTTGAAGTTCTACGGAGCTGACTTCATCTGTCATCACAGACAGCCTTGCACGTGAAACGCCAGGCGTCAAGCGCCTTTCTTGCTAACCACCCACAAGTACTCGTAACTGCTCTACATGATCTCGACTGCTTGTAACACCTAGTGCGAAGAGCCGGTGTAGGAGGCAGGAAGCTTTGAACCGGCAACACACACTGAACAGTGCATGCTACCGTCAGGTCGGGAACACCGGACAAGTGATTCCTACCTAGGTAACTGGCACTTAATTCAGGCCCGAAGCACTGTACAGTAATTCTTGCCTGAAAAAATAAATAAGTATATCGCCCTGCGTTGTAGTTATTATAATCCATAAGGCAGATATTTTCACAGTTCCTTCCTTTATAGGGCAAAAGACTGGAGAGAAAGAGTAAAGATGTTTTAATGTTTGCTTTATGTGGTTGATGCGTGATGCCATATGATGATGGATGGTATCCGCATGTCTGGTTTTGTGTAGTGTGCAGATGTGTTCAGTCAAAACAATGTTCATACAAAAATAACAGGGCAATCCACATAGGACGTCAGTAAACTCACGACGTATAAAGTCAATGATTCTTGTAACAGCCGTTGACGTTTTTCTTCATTATTTATTGTGGACGCCACAGTGACAAAATGGTTACGCAAATATGTAGGCACATCAAACAGTCATTATCACAGCAACATTCAATACAGCAATAGACGGTGGACAGCATTACAATGATGAGTCAGATGCATGTTATATTTCATAGTGCTGTAAATGTAGTCAGGTGAAAAACTCCATCCTTTTCTATAACAGCCAGGAGATAACCAGATGTATGAGATCAGTTCACTCTCCTTAGTCTGACTTCAGCAAGACAGACACGTCTGCCGAAGTATAAATAATGTCCTCAAAAATCTCCTCTAGATAATAAAGGTTTTCCAAACCTAGTTCATTTAACAAAGTAGCAAGTAATGGTCCTTGGGACCTGCATCAACCAATGCAGTACAATGCAGCGACATGTGAGCTGGGAAAACATCTCGTGACGACGACTTTCGAAGACAGGCTATGAATCGAAATCGCTCACGACCCAAAATCGATAGAGTTAATGAAAAAGTCAATTTACCTTGCTTTCATGAAATACACAGAAATATCACGCCTCCCGACATGTGGGAAACACTAGAGATATTATCTCGAATAAACGAAATATCCATTAAGAGGACTACACATCCCTGACAGAACAAAAAATAGCGGAGATCCCCTCTTCAACGAGGCATCTCTTTCGCCATTCAAATCGCTCACCCCACTAGTGGTGGGCGGAAACCGATCGACCAAAAAGCAAGACCAATCATGCGCAGTCCGGCGCGAAAAAATGACCACAGCTCAAAAACTCAACTGCATTCAATACCAACGCGAGAAGACAAATGCTTACCGAGAAAAGTGACTATAAATTTCAAGCAGTTGTTGCCCTTGCGTTATAAAATAGATATTGTAATAAAATGATGTTGCGAGAATTTATCACGCAACATATCACCACCTCCTCCCGATAAAAAAAAAATGTGGAACATATTTTTTTTTTAAATATCAAAGAGCATGCGATAAGCGGCTCAAAACGCACGAATTATGCGCTGATAATTAATTAAACTGCCTAACATGAGGCTAAATATAGAGTGTCTGGTAAGGATATACCTCAACAGAAAAATAAATATGTCTCAAAAAATATTCACATCGGGGAGGTGTCACCAACACACATCACGTTAGCATGTAAACACAATATACGTATGCAAGTTACCATAATCATCATTAAACAGCATACTCTAATATTGTCTTTAAAAATGGATGTACAAATCTGGAACTCGTCATGCTTGATACTAGTAAGGTAAGTCCTCAGCTCAACAATGACATTCTGAGAAAGTACAAGCAATATAATGCTAATTAATAACTAATATGCTTCATAAGGTACAATACATTATTAATAATTGTGGCTGTTTAGTAAACTAACGGCCCTTATATTAACTACTCAGTCCTCCTCTATCATCTTAAAAAACGAACAGAAGAAGATGACAACAAAGCACGATAGTGTGTACATATAAAGTAAGTACAGATGTGCTAATCTATTGTAGAAATATAGGTGTGTTATGACTCTGTAATATATAGGAATATAGGACAGAAGTATTAGTTGGAGTCATGTGGGCATCTAGACAAAATGTCAGCCATCACATTATCCGCACCACGGATAGCTCGTACCGTGAAGTGAAAAGGTTGAAGAGCTATAGCATATCGAGTGGATCTCGAACTCTTCAAATTCTTAGTCTGAATAGCTGATATTTCTTTAACAGAGCGGCCCTGACAACCTCATAATTGTTCTTGTCAGGTTCATCCACCATATTTAATATACTTAGAGCTTTACCTGTCAGTATCCCTGATAACTGATAAACATATTTTGCTTTGTCTATGTTATGAGCTGTACATGCTTGTTCAAATCTGTCCAGATAGAACATTATGTCATCACTGGAAGGACTAAAAGTTGGCAACTTAATCTTAAAAGTATCATTATTAGCCTTACCAGAAGATGAACCCTTGTTTGAATCATTACCATTACTCATGTTCATCAATTTCAATTTTTCCAACTCTAAAGCTAAGACCTTTTCTTCATGTTCCATTTTTGCTTTCCTCTCATCAGATTCTCTCTGTAATCTTCTCTCCTCAGCCTGAGCCTCTATTTGAAGTCTTTCAGCTTCTTTTTCAAGTCTTTTATTTTCAGCCTCTTTTTCAAGTCTTTTATTTTCAGCTTCTAGCTGGAGTTTTATTACCTAAGTTTCTGATTCCCTTTTTTGTTTTTCCATTTCCATTTGGAATCTTTTTTCATCCACCTGCATCTGCAGTTTCTTTTGTTCAGCTTCCATTTCTTTATCATATCGAGCAGTTGCAAATTCTTCTAACTTATCACCAGTCTTCCCAAGCAATTTACCCTGCTCAATAAAGTGCTCAAATGTAGACATGTTGTCTAACATATGAGTCCAAAACCTGAAATAATTAACTAATTTATTTCAAACCTAAGTGTAACAAGTCTTAATTAAGCACTTGTATATTCACATCACATTATATTATCCCAATCTCTGTGGGAAACAAGTCTCCAATCAAAGAACTTGTATATGAAATATCAGGACTCAATTCTTGATCATAAGTGCACTTCTCATTCAATAGTGCACGACACTATTCATCATTCATTTATCATCAGTGTAGTAGTAACAGTGCATTAGCATAGCCCATTAACTAATTACTATAACTGTAAACAATGACTATGTAAACACATGCAGAATGTAAACATTGAAAATGTAAACAATGCAAACAATGTAAACAATAACAATGTAAACAATAACAAAGATCAGCAACAATACAAAAACGTTCGCAGAAATCAACTAAAAATAAAGCAGAAATTAATGAAATATCACAAAAAATGTGACGATATCTGCGCTATAATTAAACAAAATACATGACACCACAGTGTATAAACAAAAATGTTGTATGAAACTAAATTATAGACAAGAGTAGGCTAACAAATACAAACAAATCAAAACAAAACTAAAGAATGCGAAATAATAACGAAAACAATAATAAAACATGTCATCACAGCTAACATAAATAGCAACAGAAGTCGCTTAGCAAATTCCAGTATCGGAAATTTTGCAAACCCTACAGAAAACGCTCACAATAGACGACCTCTATGACGTGGCATAATCTAACGGAGACACCACCCAACCGAGAACCCGCTGAAATATAAACATATAAATATACAAATAACATATAGACATATAACATATAGAATGAGATGATACACAGAAGACTCAGCAGAAGTATAAGGGCACAGTTTACATACAAACAGGCCACTTAACTTATAGGCTTCCAATCGTCGAACAGCAGAAAAACGGATGTCAATCAACGTCCTAAAGAGCGAAGCTCCAACGATGATGGCACATCTGAACTGCTTCCACTGCTAACACGATGGTACTTGAGCTTCTGACATACTGTGTGTTGAGTTGTTTCGGCACTTGACCTTCTAATCCAAAAGTAAGTTGATGGAAATCGGTACTTGGCCTTCTTCAGAAAACAACCCGTTTCAACCGGCACTTGACCTTCACAAAAACGACAGCACTGGAACCTTGACAGCAGCAACTTGCTTGACTTGCGTAAAAGATAACAGCAGTCCGAGTTATCCGGCAACATGTAACAACGCCGGGTACTGTCAAATTCTTGTTTCCGTCAAAAAATTGAAATTTTGACTTTTACCGGGCAACGCCGAGTACTTTGAAAATGGTGAAGATGTTGACTGTATTGAAGAATGTTAATTTCTTGAAGGATGCTGATGAATTCTTGTTGAAAATGAAGTGGGTAAGGGACCCCGTGTTTGCTGGTACCAGAATCAAACCAGCTTATGGCCACCAAATGATGCGTGATGTAATATGATGATGGATGGTATCCGCATGTCTGGTTTTGTGTAGTGTGCAGATGTGTTCAGTCAAAACAATGTTCATACAAAAATAACAGGGCAATCCACATAGGACGTCAGTAAACTCACGACGTATAAAGTCAATGATTCTTGTAACAGCCGTTGACGTTTTTTCTTCATTATTTATTGTGGACGCCACAGTGACAAAATGGTTACGCAAATATGTAGGCACATCAAACAGTCATTATCACAGCAACATTCAATACAGCAATAGACGGTAGACAGCATTACAATGATGAGTCAGATGCATGTTATATTTCATAGTGCTGTAAATGTAGTCAGGTGAAAAACTCCATCCTTTTCTATAACAGCCAGGAGATAACCAGATGTATGAGATCAGTTCACTCTCCTTAGTCTGACTTCAGCAAGACAGACACGTCTGCCGAAGTATAAATAATGTCCTCAAAAATATCCTCTAGATAATAAAGGTTTTTCCAAACCTAGTTCATTTAACAAAGTAGCAAGTAATGGTCCTTGGGACCTGCATCAACCAATGCAGTACAATGCAGCGACATGTGAGCTGGGAAAACATCTCGTGACGACGACTTTCGAAGACAGGCTATGAATCGAAATCGCTCACGACCCAAAATCGATAGAGTTAATGAAAAAGTCAATTTACCTTGCTTTCATGAAATACACAGAAATATCACGCCTCCCGACATGTGGGAAAACACTAGAGATATTATCTCGAATAAACGAAATATCCATTAAGAGGACTACACATCCCTGACAGAACAAAAAATAGCGGAGATCCCCTCTTCAACGAGGCATCTCTTTCGCCATTCAAATCGCTCACTCCACTAGTGGTGGGCGGAAACCGATCGACCAAAAAGCAAGACCAATCATGCGCAGTCCGGCGCGAAAAAATGACCACAGCTCAAAAACTCAACTGCATTCAATACCAACGCGAGAAGACAAATGCTTACCGAGAAAAGTGACTATAAATTTCAAGCAGTTGTTGCCCTTGCGTTATAAAATAGATATTGTAATAAAATGATGTTGCGAGAATTTATCACGCAACAGTGGTATTCATTTATAGTGTGTAAACAAATGTTATGAATTTTTTCTAATTTCGTCTAAAATATATGGTGGGACATGAAAATTTCAATGTTCGCTCCAAACATGTATCGGTATCGTACGTGTGGTTGGATCATAGTTTTGACTATGAATAATAAATATAAGGCAAAGGTGGTCCCTTAGTAGATACTGCTGTAGTAGAATGGTGTTAGAGATTTCACTTGACTAGGTCCAGCATCGAGAGGTGAGGTGAACAGTTACCTTCCTTGCTGCCTTTTCCTTCCCTAACTCCTAATAAAGTCAGGTACCAAATTACTGATTAGCATACTGGAGCGTGTCGATACTATGAATTGAACCCAGCATCTTTGCCGCGAGAGACCAGTGCTATAACTACTCTTTCAATCGGACGCTCAATAAATATGGAAATAAATAATATTGCATACCATTGTACCTCTGAATTTTTATCAATTATAATTGTTAAACAAAATAATATGTACGAGAGATCCTCGTTGTTATTTCGCATTGTGTATTCAGACAGAATGTTTCCATTAAGGAAAAGACATGCGATAAGCTTCATTTAAGGATTCATACTGAGACGAAATGTCAAGGATGGCTGAAGTTAAATCTTTGTATACGCATTCAAAAACTACATTTTTACGATCTAATTTGAGACATGACTAACGTTACGGGTTTTATATTAAATAATTTATTTATAATGATAGCATACAGTGTTATATATGAAAATGTGAAGAAATGAAACCGCTATGACATGCATTTCATTGAATTGGTCAGTGATGTTAAACATGCATGCAATATATGCAGTACTGAGTGTAGAAACATTTTTAAAATTAAAAAACAAGTTGTAATTATCAATATGTATAATTCATTATGAACAATTGCTTTAGGAGTTAACCACTTTCATTTTAAAAGTAAGTTTTTTTTTTAACATAATTTAGGAAAGTTTCAGTTGCTTCTGATCACGAATAGAATTCTCACAATTTGAAATGTGTTGGCAATTACTTACATTTTACATTCAACTTCCTTTTACAATTCAAAAGTTCTCATATCATTCAATGCTAATTTCTTTCTTTGAACTTCCCTACAAAGCTGCGGTTAAACGTAACAGCCCTCCGTGGGATGTTGCCATTCTTTGCATTTTAATAAAGTTATACGTGAAAATATAAAGGATTGCAGACTTCTTCGCTAGCAGTTGTTGTATCATAGCAGCCCATTACAGTGAATGCTTCACGTCACCACTAATAAATACCTCACAGCAGCAGGCAAGTGGAGATAGGATTCACCATAAAACTTTATTAATACTCTACTTTATATATAGAGCAGCAGATGCCTTACCAAGTAGAAAAAAAAACGCATTTATCATGTATTCTTGCCTTGGTTTGACTGCGACATGTAACCGTCAATGATGTCTAATACATATTTTGAAAATGTTAATAAAGCTATTATTTATTTTATTTTACAAATTAATATTTGTTTTTGTATTATATTGTACATGAACATTAAGAATCTGAACTAATTTTTATAAGTGAAACTTCATGAAAAAATAAATATGCATTTCACTGAAAATCAGATGTAAAAATTGTCGACATTAAACGAAATATAATTCTTTTAAAAGCGTTCATAAAGATTCGTGTTTTTTTTAATGGTGCCCCTGTAGTGTAAATAAAAACAGCTACTTATCTGCACCAACTTGAACTCGATTGCAATTAATAAATTTTATTACGGGTGAAAAAAAAATTATGCTTCTGTCATTGCCCGCACCACCGCGATTAAGTACGTTCTGGCCAAAGAAAAGGTTTTACTTCACAAATGCGAGCAGATGTCAAATTATATTACTTTTTATTTGAAGTAAAAGTTGTTTTTAAAATGCTCTTTTGGTAATAGTAGTTACTTAATAAGCAATATGCATATATTTTTAACAGATTAGACGTATACTGATTTTCGTTGGTCAGATCTATGTTTCGAAGGAATGGCATCTATCAAGTTTTACTTTATTAATACCCTTTATTTATACACTGCTAAGTAAAAAAAAAAAAACAACGCAATTATAATGTATTATTGCCTTGGTTTTACTGATACATCCATTTCTTAATACATACAAAACAGCATTAATTATATTTATATACGGGTTTCCGATTTGTTACCATCTTTACAATGTTAAGTCATTCCTACCCAAGATCAGTGCTTCCTACCTAGCAGCTAAGGTTCACTGTACAGTGTGAGGTACCTAGGCACCGCTCACTGTACAATGTCCGGTATCGTCAGTTAGGAGGCATTGTACAGTGTTCCCTACAGTTAAGTGCGTCCTGCCTGCATCACCGGCACAATTGGTTCAGAGCTCTTGTTATCCGTTAACTCACGTGATGCAAAAATATTTGACATCGTTCACATCTCAGTTACACTGGAATTAACTCTTATAAAATTCTTAAGTCTTGACATCTACGGAAATAAGTCGTGTACCTCCCATAAATATATATATATATATATAACTCGCTTATATTACACCTCGTTATCTGCCACTATATCAGTATCTTCTTCTTCTTCCATCCTTAGCCATCAACCGACAAAGCAGTATGTGGCCAGTACGCCTAGTGGCGTCTTAGGGCAACAACAAATTGATCGATCTATCGCTGTTTCCACCACGCCTAGTGGCGTTATATCAGTATATCGGTCCTCTATTATTAGCATTAACATTCATGTAGGAACAGTAAAACTTACATATTGTCTCTGGTATACCGCTGGTAAGGTTTTACAGTAAGTCGTCCCTAAGCGGAAAAACAATTATGAAGAATTACATATTATTATTAGTATTTACATAATCTCAGAGTCAGATAGGCTCAGTGGTTAGAGTACCGATCTGTCAGCGGAAGAGGTACCTGGATCCGGCAAAGAAATCTGGTAGCGTTTTGCTTCTGTCTACTCATGTGTAAAGATAAAGGATCCCGTTACACGCTCTTTGAGGCATATTGGGAATATGGTGTAAGCCCATATTTTCTTGACCATCGGCACACTAGGAATGATGTGGTCAGCATCACGCCGGCCGCCTTAACATTCCCAGAGTTGCTCTGGTACCCAATTCATGAGGCTGGGTCGACCCCGGCGCCGTTTGTGGTCTAAAAAAAATCCCAATTTGGTGCTCCTTTTGACGTTCTCTCCTCACCTCTGCTTCTTGTGTGAGCCTCTCTTCGCCCAATCTGAGGTGGTGCCGTAAATAGCATCGCCACTTAGTGCGATCGGCAGCTTCATCCTCCCATGTTGCTGGATCCATGTCCAGTGCCCTCATATCTCTCTTGCACACATCTTTGAACCTCAGCTGTGGTCGCCCAACTGTTCTCTTGCCATCTGCTAATTGTCCGTAGAAGATATCTTTTGGGATGCGACCATCTTCCTTGCGGCGAACATGGCCAAGCCAGCGAAGTCTGCGCTGTCTAAGCAGCGTATACATACTTTGAAGGCCAGCACGTGACAACACCTCGACATTTGTCACTTTATCTTTCCACGAGATGCCGAGGATGCGGCGTAGACACCGCAAATGGAAGGTATTGAGCCTTCTTTCTTGCTTAGCATAGGTCGTCCAGGTCTCGCTGCCATATAGGAGTGTGCTGGTGACGCAGGCATTATATACCGCAGCTTTGGTCTTCATTGTGAGTTTAGAGTTTCCCCAAACACGCGATGTGAGGCGGGCAAAGGTAGCTGCAGCTTTGCCAATGCGGCTGTCGATTTCTGTATCCAGTGAGAGTTTGTCATTGATGGTAGACCCTAGGTATGTGAAGTGGTGCACCACTGCCAATTCATAGTTATCGATAGTGATAACTGGTGCAGCACCCACATCCTGACTCAGCACATTCGTTTTCTTTAGACTTATTGTGAGGCCAAAGTCCTTGCATGCTTTAGTGAAGCGATTCATCAAGCTCTGAAGCTCCTGTTGGCTTTGAGTGACGACTGCAGCATCATCAGCGAACAACAAGTCTCTTATAGTGACCCTTCTGATTTTTGTTTTTGCCTTCAGCCTTGAAAGATTAAACAGACGGCCATCTGACCTAGTGTGAAGGCATATTCCTTCAGTTGCATCTCTGAATGCATGTTTCAAGAGTAAGGCAAAGAAGATTCCGAAGAGGGTCGGAGCCAGAACACAGCCTTGTTTAACGCCACTTCGTATATCAAAGGGCTGTGACGTGCTTCCAGCATATTGGACTGTTCCCTTCATGTCGTCATGGAATGACTTTATCATTTCCAGCATTTTAGAAGGGCAGCCTATTTTCAGGAGGATTTTAAAGAGTCCATCCCTACTAACCAGGTCGAATGCTTTTGTGAGGTCTATAAAGGCGATATATAATGGTCTTTTCTGCTCTCTTGATTTTTCCTGAAGCTGGCGGAGAGAGAAGATCATGTCTGTTGTTGATCTGCCAGCTCGGAATCCACACTGTGCCTCTGGATATATGCGCTCAGCTAACTTGTGTAGTCGCATTAAGATGACTTTGGCAAAAACCTTACCAACAATACTAAGAAGAGAGATGCCTCTGTAGTTATTGCAGTCACTTCTGTCTCCTTTATTTTTATACAGTGTTACAATCTTGGCATCTCGCATGTCTTGAGGAATAGTTGTCTCTTCCCAGCACTGGCACAGCATCCTATGCAGGGGATGTAATAGCGTGCTCTTACAGCATTTGATTAAATCAGGAGGAATCCCATCACTGCCTGGTGCTTTGCCAGAGGCCAAGCTATCAATGGCCTTACTGAGTTCCTCTAATGTTGGTTCGGCATCCAGCTCCTCCATAGTTGGCAGACTATTGACAGCATCAAGGGCTGCAGGCGTAACGGTATTGTCTCTAGCGTAAAGCTCAGAGTAGTGCTCGACCCACCTCTCCATCTGCTTACCCTTATCGGTTAGCTTCTCTCCGCTGATGGTTTTTTAGCGGTGCCGTCTTACTTTTATGGGGGCCAAGTGCTTTCTTTATACCGTCATACATTTGTCTAATGTTGCCTGTTTGCGCTGCGATCTGGATGCTCTCACTGAGCTGGAGCCAATAGTCATTTGCACAGCGTCGAGCAGTTTGTTGAACTTTGCTTCTCGTAGCCCTCAGGATCTGTAGGGTTCTGGCACTCGGTGAACGTTTGTATTCATTCATAGCACTGCGCTTAGCTTCAATAACAGGTGCCATCACATCTGATGAAGCGTCAAACCAGTCATTTGACTTTGCTGTTTTCTTACCAAAGGTGGCAAGTGCAGTACTTTGAATGGTGTTCCGTAGATGCTCCCAGTTCTCTGTAATAGTATCACCATGCTGAGGGCTACTGAGCACTTTCTTGAAGGTCGCAGTGAATTGAGCGATCATGAAAGGGTCTGACATCTTGCTGGTATCAATGCGTGGTTTCCCTTCATGTCTGACACGATAGAGTTTTCTTGGTTGTGCTCTGATTTTGCAGCAAACCAAGGAGTGATCTGTGTCACAGTCTGCACTATGGTACGAGCGCGTGGAGAGCACAGACCTGAGGAGTGGCCTTCTGACGAGAATCAGGTCAAGTTGGTGCCAGTGCTTGGATCGTGGGTGTCTCCATGACACCTTATGCTGGGGTTTTGTCTGAAAGTAGGTGTTGGTCACGCAGAGGTCATGGTGGACGCACAACTCTAAGAGCCGTTGTCCATTTTCATTCATCTTGCCAATACCAAACCTGCCCAGACATGAAGGCCATGAAACATTATCGGCACCCACTCTAGCGTTAAAGTCACCAAGGAGAACAAGCTGTTCTTGCCTAGGTATGCTTTTGATTACTGCTGCTAGATTCTCGTAGAACTCATCTTTAGCTTCTGAGGCAGAGTACAGAGTAGGAGCATACACACTGACAAGGGTGATGGGACCTGTGCTAGTTTGCAGCGGAGCGTTAACAGGCGTTCTGATCCATTCTCGCCTGGTTCAACCATGTTAGTTAGCGATTTTTTGACCGCAAAACCTACTCCGTGTTCTCTAGCTTTATCAAGATCTTTCCCTTGCCAATAAAATGTGTAGTCCTTCTCGCTCACCATTCCAGAGCCCGCCAGGCGCGTTTCCTGAAGTGCAGCTATATCCACCTGAAGTCGTTTAAGCTCATCATTAATTATGGCTGTCTTCCTTACATCGTTTACATCCTGTAGGTTTTCGGATAGTCCAGTCAACATAGTCCGGACGTTCCAGCATCCCAATCTGAGAGTTTGCTTATTTCTATTTTTTTCGATAATTGCTTGGTGCAAAATTTTTCTGTCCACAGTTCGGGTTTGACCCTAATCCCCCATGCACCCAATTGGGGAAAGCAGACAGTGGCGGGACAACACCTTATTGACTGGGGGCTGGCTGCCCAGCTTGCGGGCGGTAGCTGTCCAGTGAGATCCTAGAACCTCTCCCACACTGTCGGAAGTAGCCCCTGGCGCCCATGCCCTACGCCCAATTGGGCAAAATGCTTTATAACCGGTAACTGCTACTTCCCGTGTTTTGGGCCGACACCTATAGGTGAAGCTGGAGTGTCCTCTCCAGGGCGCGAGCTTTGTTGGGACACAGTTATATGGAGATCAAGCTGTTGCCCATGCAGCATGTTCCCCCCTCTCCACACAGCCGGTAGATCCAAAGGAACGGCAGTAGCCGATACAGTTTGGTACCAGCCATGTCGCAGGAGTTGCCAGAATAATGTCGAATCGACATTAGACTGCCTTAGGGACTCCGACTCCGGATTTATCCTCAGGGTTTACTCCCGAAGCCAATTCCACAAATGGATATTCCCGCAAGGCAGCGGTGGTTTGAATTCAGAGTTCCTTCTCTTAGATAAGCTACCAACCAAGGATCACGAGCCCTATCTGCCCGAAGCTGCTGGTTTTTAAGGCGCCAGTCGCTCGCCTTTGCCCCTTCTCCCCCGTCAGTGGAAACAGTTTCCGCCAAGCTCAAATTGAGCCACACGTGAAGGCCGGAGCTGGACTTGGTTGTCAGAGGCTGTTTGAGGGCGCGTGCCATAGAAGTATTTTATCTGCAGTGAGAGCTTATCCTCACTACAACTCCCGCAATAACAACCATTGGAACCGCGGCTAAGAATGTATAGGTAATGTGAAATGCATATCAGAACATTTACTAAGCAACACTAGAAGACATAGAACATTTTACTAAGCAACACTAGAAGACATAGAAGATCAGTAAATGTTATAAACAGAAGGAAACAAGTGACAAGAATGTTGCGATGGCTGTAGAGGGTGATAAAGCAGAAGACAAGGCCAAAGGACTACATAGGAAAGAGCCCTGCAAAGGTCTTTAACATAGAAAGATATATGACACGTCTTAGCCTCTTCTTCATCATCAGATCAATGTATAACCTCCTGCCCATCGTCCTGCCACACCTTGTAAGAATGTGGAAAATCTGATGATGCTCGGATTTCCCACTGTAACATGAAGTCGCAGACACTTGAACACGTGCTGTCCGCTTGCACGTTGTCATTAAGGGGAATTCGATATACATGCCGCCATAACAGAGTACATAATGAGCTTGCTGCTAAAACAGACCTGGCAATGAGGGTGAACAGCGAAGTCGTATCGAGTACGACAAATACATACTTTCTGATAACAGGAAAGTCAGCTAATACCGAACCAAGTAGAAGTTTACCATCTATTCTTGACTGTGTAAAATGACTGAGAGAAGGCAGTAGATGTACCTGGGCGAAGGACATATCCCGAAAGTATCGACAGATTTAGAAGATGGCCAGATATAGTGCTACATTCCTCATCATTGCACCAGATTATAATGATTGAGATGACCGTGCCGCTTGAATCCAGATTGGACGAGCAGCACTCGTTCAGAGTGGTCAAGTAGAACGATCTGGTCGTGGACTTGAGATATGACGGGTTCACTAAAAGGGCCATGGCTGTTAAGGTAGATCTAGTGGCTGTCTCGATGCATGATCTACTGAACTGTTGGATTTGAAAGGACAGTCAAGATTAAGGGCACTTTAGTGACAGTGAAAATGCGGAAAGAGCATCATGCTGGCTGTGGAACAACCGCAACGAGCTATGGAACTTGGGACAGTAATTTGTTTTCAACGTAGGGGTTACTTTCATAATTGCCTCCAGCTGGCAAAAAAACAGGTGTGAATTGTAAACTGCAATCAAGGTGGAGTGTATTAAATTATCTGCACGATAGGCTGACACCTGGGAGTCATGACACAAGTTAGCCCGCCCCTTAGAGTGTAAAGATAAACGACCGCAATTAAGAAGGGAAGAAACTTGGAAAGTCGTTGACAACATGGCAGGAACATCCCAGAAGGGAAACCCAACCGCTATTAAACTTCCAAACAATAACACAGCTAACTCCAACCGAGAAAAAGCACTAGCCATAAATCGATTCTTTGCTGAAGTAAATAAAACATATAGAAGAGTCAACATAGATAAAGCCATCAAGACACTTACAAAACGCATGCTAAAAGGACACAAGGCTGTGGACAGTATCTTTGATCAGGAATTCACGCTAGCTGAACTACAATCCAATCTCTTAAAGACCAAACTCAAAAAAGCACCAGGGCCAGACCAGGTTATCAACGACATGATAGTTAAACTCGGGGAAAAGGGTCTACTGACGATCTTGGAATTCATAAACATAACTTGGAGAAAGAACATTGTACCTACATGATGGAAAAATGCTAACATTATCCCTATTCTCACAGAAGACAAACCACCAAGCGAAGTCAGTACCTACCGGCTCATCTCCCTGACTTCGTGCATTGGGAAAATAACAGACGCATGATACATGCATGCCTCTACTGGTGGTTAGAGAAAGATAAAGCCTTCCATCCTAACCAAGCAGAATAAGAGGGAGACACATTGTCGACCAGGTAATCCGTTTTGGTGCAATAAATTGCTGATACTTCCTAGGATAAAAACCATGTGGCCCCAGTTTTCGTATACGTCAAGCAGGCATACCACCGAGTATGGAGAGATGGTCTATTCTTCAAGGTGCAGAAGATGGGCTTAGAAAGAAGATTGTTTAGTTGAATTAACGATTTGCTCACATTTTGAACCATCTACACAACTTTTAAAGTAACAATATTAGAGAAAGGAACAATCCAAGAAAGCCTCCCACATGGCTCGACACTAAGCTAACAACATTTTTTTCTATTTCTCATAAAAGACCTAGGACAGACCACCTCTTGAAATAACCCAGCGCCCGTGTTTTTGTGCTGACGACCTAGTCTTATGGCAGAATGGAAGTCCACTTTGAAATTGCAAAAGGAGAAATTAAACCGTTCACTTTCTGCTCAAAACCTATTGCAGCCGGTTTGCTGGGACTTTTCTCTCCTCGGTGTGTCTTTTCCCTTTCTTTGGTGCTCTAGAACAACCTAGTGAAGAGGGGTTGGAAAAAAAATAGTTTGTGGTAAAAAGGGTGATAACACGAGTAAGACAGTCTACACTATATTTACACTCAGCAACAAAACAGGAAGTAGAGTAGTGGATTTTAAAAAACTTGATAATACAAAGCTAGCTAAAGAGAACAATCAACTAAATTGTACAACACAACAGAGTATCACTTAACAGGGGAACGTACATTCATATTCCGACTCATCAGAGGAGTGGGCGACCTGAATTGACCTCATTGCATTTGACTAAAAATTTGAAGAAAGTTGGCATGACTAACATGGACTAGGTCTTGCTAGAGCCACGTATATTTATATGTCCTGTTCATGGTTTCACAACGAATTTACAAACAAACCTTAAAAATTTTCAAACAGTAAATCATACATCATATATTAAACAACCTTACAAGTAACTTAATACATTAACACATTACCAAAAGTTGCATCTTTACATTCTAAACACGTTACAAGTTACATCATACAATAAGCACACTACGAATTACATCATACATTAAACACCACTTAAAAGTTATATAAAAACCCACATTAAAAACAACATTACAAGTTACAATTAAAATTACATTAACAAGTTTTACATCTTATACAGTTAAGCAACATTACAATTTACATCTTATACTAAACACATTACAATTTACATCTTTAAATTAAACACAATAATTCTCGTTACATCTTATATGAATCACATTTCAAGTTGCATCCTACATTAAACACATTACAAATTACATACCACAGTAAACACATTACAAATTACATCCTACATTAAACAATTACAAGTTACTTCTTAAGTTAAACACTTTACACGTTACATCTTATATTAAACACATTACAAGTTACATCTTATACTAAACACATTACAAGTTACATTAAACACATTACAAGTTACATGTTACATTAAACAAACACATTTTATTATACTCGTATTATTTCAGTCACTTACCCCACATGCATCCATAATCTTAAGTCTTGCCAACGTGAGATCAATCATCAACAATGGCAGCCAGAAGACATACCAACGTGTTTTATGCTGGGAGACATATAATAAAGTGAACACAAAACGAAATCTTGCACAAGGCGGTTTTCTTCTGTCATATAGATTTGCGTCTGCTTCTTTGTACCGTAGAATAGGAAAATACAAAATAAGATGGCTTAGTAACCAAAGTGTTTCGTATGTCCTTATTTAAGAACTATCAATATTCAACGATTGTCTTCCTTCTTCTTCTTTTTTTTTCGGTGGCATCAGTTTTTAAAATGGGCATCAGTTCATTCCACGATAGTAAACAATAAGGGAAGGTAACTAGAGAGTTTTCAACAGAAGAATGATAAAAATAACCATAGGAACTTCTTAGACTGCCAAAATGAGTTATGAGACGATGGTCCTGAAAGACGCCAATAACTGCCTAAAGAAGGACTAAATTTTTCCTCAAGTTTAGGAAAGAAGCAAATATAATTTTGTTTGAGCATATTAGAGAATAAGATAGCTGAATATATCGTAACAACGAGGTACGATTAAAGAAAAAGAGTAGTGGAAGACAAAGCGAAACAAATACCTGGACATTTTTTTGAACATCGT
>JAMPIV010001730.1:0-66253 GCA_024509875.1 Oreohelix idahoensis | reverse complement strand
CCCATACTTTATAATTTTCTATATTATATACACTATATTATAAATTTCAAACAAAAAACACAAACATAATTATATTTATTTATTTATTTTTTTTATTATTATTATTTATAAATTTCCCTTTTGCTTCCCATCTACCCCCCGCATTATGTGTCATCCACCTTGACACAATATGGTTTTGCCCACTTCCAAAACCCCCTTCACCCCCCTCCCTAACCCGCTAGACTCACTCCCCCCTCCCCCTAGCACCCCCCAGCCTACTCAGACACACCCCCCCGCCGTTTTAGGGGGTAGATCTAGACTTGACGTGTAAGGGACTTTGGACTACTTGTGTCTCTGTTGTCCTCAAGTTCAAACATGAATTCTTTCTTCTCCTTTTCCCCTTGCTCCTTATGGAACAAGGCCCCCCCCTTCCCCCCCCCCCCCCCCCGAAGCGGGCCCCTTGTAGGAAGCTGCACCAAAATATTCATATACTCGTACAGCAGTAGTTTCTGTGCTTATTTGTTTTATATGGCCAAGTTGTCAGCCCCTCTTATTAGTTGCCTCTTACGACATGCATAAGGGAGCAGTAGATTTTTTAATATCTTTGTCTCATTAGAGGATCCCCCCCTCCGCCCCCCCGCCCCCACCCCCCACCCCCCCCCCCCCCTCCCCATATCGAACTGCCGCCTGGTTTTTTTTTTTTCGTTTTTAACCACTTTTCTTTAAAATCATCTGAACGTTGTATTCTTGTTGTGTTTCAAATCTGGGAGGTTCAAAATCTCGATGTTCCACTCATCGCAATAAGTTGATGGGGAAAATTTTCTTGCATGACATAACAGGCATAAACAATGTGACATGATTTATTAATTCACATAATATGGCGGCTGTATGGCTGACATATGCCTGGTGATATGTCTGACAATGTCAACTTGAAATGACTGTCCTGTTCCACGTAATATGACTGACATGGTCAACTGAATATGATTGACACTAGCGTATAATTGACTCAGTTTTACCACATGACACGGCTGACATGCCCCAAGTGGTATGCACCCCAAGTGGTATGCATGACTATCTTGGACCACGTGACATGACTTATATAGACACGTGACTACAATGGCTGCCTGTGATGTTGCAGGTGGTATGCAAGACTACAACTACCTCCAATCCAACACGTTTGAGATCACTGTGGAACAGTCTTGCTGCAAGTACCCTTCGGCTGATCAGCTACAAAGTTTCTGGAAGGACAACAAGAACGCCATTCTCGACTACATCGGCAAGGTGAGCTGTCGTATCATATAGATATAGAACATGACATGATGCGTCAGAGCTGACGTTAAGTAGAAACTGATAAAAACTATCTAGGTACTGAGTGTATGTTGACTGCGGCCCTTGCGAGCAATTTTCTAAAATGGCTATTTCCTCCTGGTTTTGAACATTATGTTCACTTTAGAGTCAAAGCACGAATTCCGTATATAAATAACCGACCCGAATTCCACTTCCCGTTACGGTTCTTTCATAGACAGCGCGATACCTGTTTGCGAAGTTTCTACAAGTACCCTCATGATATTTTATTATTTTTTATATTATATAGGTTCACACTGGCATTAAAGGAATCATTGCAACATCACAAGGGTCTCCGTTAGAAAATGCTCAGGTTCTTGTGTCTGGAATAAACCATGTTATTAGATCATCAGACAAAGGAGAGTACTGGAGACTTCTAGCACCAGGGACATACAGGGTGACCTTCAGTGCATCAGGGTAAGCATCCTTACAGGTAAGCTCCGTGTGGAGAGCAGGTCTTCAATCAACTCACGTCAAGCTATCCTGACGTTTGTTGTCATCCGTTCTTTCCGCGCCTTCCTTACCTTTCTGAAACTTTGTTAAATTCCTCTCTAAATATGTTTAGATCTCCCTCTGTTTCTTTAACCCTGTGGATTCCAGAAAAGGACCGCCTTGTAATGATATCAGAAGGTCTCTTCATTGTGTATAATGTCCACCGCCAACATTTTATCTTCATCTTTTGTTCCATCGGTATTTGTCTGATGACTAACCTTGCCTCCTCGTCCAAGGCCTCTTCGGCGTCTACACATTCAATGTCAAGTTAAGAATTCAACTCCAAGCTATCTTCTATTATTATGTGAAGTGTGACTGTGAGGTTGTGTAAGAGATTTTGTGAAAAAACAAAAACTGCTTTTTTCTTCTCTTAATTGTCTGCACATCTCCCTTTTTGGCAACTTGACCAGATATCCTTGCTCCCAACTTGCTGGTATTTCTTCTCTGTCCCAGACGTTACCAAGTAAATCTATTTAAACGTCACGATGTCTGTTTTGGTTGCCTTAGCTGGAATGACATTCTGACCAAAAGTTTTTCTCTACCTTAGAAGCTTTCTCTATTTCTGTCTTACGTGTGTTTTCACACTTGACTTGTTACTCCTTTACTCTTGGCTGGATATCTGGGATCTTGTGGAGCTTGTCAAGTGAGTCCTCAAAGTGGTTCGCTCATTTGCTCATTTGTTCTTCCGCGTTCCTAAGAAGTTGTTTATTCCTGTCCTTGATCAGGCCATGTGATTATTGTCCTTGATCAGGCCATGTGATTATTGTCCTTGATCAGGTCACGTGATTACTGTCCTCGAGCAGGTCATGTGATTATTGTTCTTGATCAGGTCACGTGATTATTGTCCTTGATCAGGTCATGTGATTATTGTCCTTGATCAGGTCATGTGATTATTGTCCTTCATCAGGTCACGTGATTATTGTTATTTCCTGGGGTAGTCGTAGTCCTATTCTTTCTTTGCCTCTACAGAGACCCCCCTCCTCTCCCCCACCCCCAGGAGCTACACGTTTGAGGCTAGACATGGATCAGATAAACTATCACAAGAAGAGAAACTCAGCCACCTAACATTGCCCACTATAAACAGGACAGAATATCAATAAAGGAGACAGTATTCTTTATCGTTTATCGCCCCGTATATCAATAAAGGAGACAGCATTCTTTATCGTTTATCGCCCCCTAAAAAGCATGGAGCCTTTTAGAGGATTGTATAAATAACAAGCAGGACGCCTATGTCAAAACACGACATGTTTTATATTGAGATGTTGCTGGCTGCACTTCACTTTTCTTCATTGAATTTGATGATCACACAGGTGGGGCACATAATCGATAAAATACAAACACAACACAAGAAAGTAAGGCATTCTGCACACAAGATAAACATTAAAGTAAAGAACGCATTCGACCAAACAAAATTGTCACAGAAAAGTCTAGTAATTCGGTAGAAAACTAATACATGACAGACAAGAACAACACTGTCGACAGAAAACTAATACACCATACGGTATCAAAAACAATACAATCATAAAACTGAAAAGTGACAGATGACAGCTGGGTCAACAGTTTATCAAGTTCGTTGATCACTTACTACATATAATATTGTCTACACGTCTCTTTCTTTTTTTTTACTGTATGCTCTCTACTTTCAGTTTCATACTCTTTCTGATTGTCTGTTGTGATTATTTGTTTGCATCCATGTTTCTTTACTTCATGCAGGTACAACTCAATTACAGCCCACTAAAAAAGCAAGACATAAAATAGAAAACAAGTGAAGAGCATCAAAGGCCATTTATGTCAACAATTAATCAAACGTCGTTGATGAGTTATCTCTTGGCTAATCTAATTTTTTTTTTCTATAACCAGCGGCACTCGAGCTTTCCGACTCTTTCGGCCCAATGACACGTCATTGCGAGGCTGGGGAGTCAGTGGACTTTCCTTCCAACCCGGTCAGGAGCTTCGCTCCTTCCCATCCACACGGGATTTATGTGCAGGAGCCGTTCAGATTATTCAGTCAAATTTCCGGTCGTAAACATTTCTTCAAACTCCGACGGCCGGGTTTGAACCATGAACACCTGGTCGCCAGTACAACGTCGTAGCCATTACACCCGCGCGGCTCCCCAAGGGCTAATCTAATATTACATACCGACTTTCCTTTTTTGCTGCAACGTAAAAATTCTTTTATCTTTTGTCTTACACGTTCTCCATTAAACTTACTTTCTTTCGATTGTTTTAGCACAATGGATTTTACAGTATAGTTTTTTAAACTTTCGTTTTTTTTACACTATAGTTTTTAGACTTTAGTTTTTTTACACTATCATTTTCTTCCATGCAGTTACAGCTCAGTTACAACGACAGTTAAAGTGACATCAGGTCCGGCAGAAGTCCTTAACGTCACCTTTGACCCCAGCACGAGGCGAGGTTTTGTAACAGGCCGCTTCTAGCACTCAGGCAGATGACGGACACGAACATTTAAACTTGGGCACAACTGAACAGTCCTACATGTATGAGCACACAACTGGATACCTGGTTAACTTAATTAATACTGACATAATAAACAAATTCAACAGGTGTTCTAATTTTTGTTTGTTTTTGTGAAGGTATTGCCTCCCCTGCTTTGAGGTAGTGGTCCAACAGTGGCCAAAACTCAAGAGTATCTAATTTGGGCTTTAAAGGTGTCTACCTTTGCACGAGATTGCTCTTGGCAGATTTGTAAATAGATAGATTATGACGCTTCTATCTCAATGGACTTTTCACAAGATATTCAGATAAACAAAAACAATGCTGCATTGGCTGAGCATGTTAATTCTAGAATCTGCCGACAACTTTTGTGAAGAATTAAGCAATGATTAATCTTAGCTCGTTCAAGCTCCCACCTCTGATTTACTCAGTGGAATTCTTATTATTCTGGTATAGCTCTGTTTAGAGTGTACTTGGTAAATTGACTGAGACAAACATGCAGTACATTTAAAATGATTACATCGAAGTTAAGTTTGTAAGTTTACAAATAACAAAATTTAATAATCACTTAAGTTTTAACAGTTTAAAAATAATTGAATAGTTTAACAGAAAAGGTTCATCACTGATTGATAGTAGGTTCTATGGAAAAAAAAGTTCACTTTGGCAGCTTATATATTGCACTTAGCTTCCACTGGTTGTTTCTGCTCCTACTGGGTTGGTTTTTGATGGACTGATCCCTGATAATGCTTGTCGCTGGTCAAGGATGTAGGGTGCAGCTCGTTCCAATGAGTGTCAGGGAGAATCTACAAAGTTGGTCCCTCGTTCATCATTTATGTGATGCCTAGATGGCAGGGAGAATAGTGTGATTTGCTTGCATAGCTAAGCGGGGTTGTCACACGGAAGGTCCTGGGTTCGAGTCCTGGGTAAGCCACTCACGTCTGTTGTTTTTCTGTTGTCTAGTGTTCTACTTTTTTATTTCTTACAAGTGCCTGAGAACATACCTTTATGTTTGTCTAATATGTATTTACTGTTTACAGGCCTCGGTTTTCCCTTCCTTGTGTGTCTTAAAACTTAGGTCACTGTTCCTTTCTTGTTCCAGAGATAGTACCCTTCAACTGGTGCCACCACCAACAACTATGGTAAAAGAATAGAAACGAAACGCTGCCATGAGTGTTGCGTTTCCCGACACATACTTATGTGTCCTCTTTCTGCTATTCTACCATCCCATTTACTTAGAATTTACCCTCGATGAGAATTAACTTTAATCCCTCGAGAGAAAACTTTCTTTACATTTAAATTGAAAAGCTTTATAGTTATTATACATTTAAATGAAAAAGTTAATAGTACAGATAGATTATGTTTACATTTCCATTTCCACTGATTTAAAAGTGTTCACAATATAAATTGAATATGTTTTCATTTATGTTTACAGTGATTTGAAAAGTTTGAAATTTCCATTAATTTTAAAGTGAATATGTTAACATCGACATTTACACTGGTTCGAAACTGTAAGAATTATAATTAAAATGTACATCATTTCTTTCATCTTTCCCTCCTTGCTCCATATGGAACTTGGGACTACTGATGCGTTTAGTTCTTCTTAAGAAACTAGCAATAAAGCAGTCGCCAGCCCGTGCAGTGGTGGTTCATGAAATCATCATTCTATGCGCTGAGGGTGCCAGCCTCAAATGACTGGGATATCCAGTAGCGATTTTCACATATAAATATGCACATGGTAATATACATATTAGTTCACATGTTAGTAATGAAAATATAGAATGTAAAATGACAACTTACGCCAATCCTGGCTCACATACCTTTTGCTCAGATGAATGAAGTTAAGGCACTAGCCGATGCCTTTTTACACGTGCACTTGGGGTCATTAATTATAACTTTAATTCTCTCTCTGACTTCGTGCGCTCAGTTTCCTCAGATTTTCCGATTTTCCTTATTTAAAATGGTAGAGATTTCCTGTGCTGTCCCGTAAGTCTTGATAAATTCTCCAGTACAAAGATCCGGATTGATAAAATGGAATTCTGAATTCTAGGCTTCACTCTGGCAAGGTCTGGTTGTGTCGTCTTGGCAAGCGATCTTCACAGTGTCTTAACACTGAAACGTGTCAGGTTATATTCACTATCCCCCCCCCCCCCCCCCCCCCGCATCTCTTTTTTATTATGGAGCTAAGTAAAAGCTCCAATCATTTCAAACATGTTTGTTTGGGGTGTGGGGGGGGGGGGGATTTCAAAATATTCCTGACAGGAAAACACTGTTAACTTAATGTAGTGGTCAAGTCTTCCGTTTTGTTACATTCGGTGTTGGTGTAATTGCTGCAGGCTGGCTCTTCTGTTTACACTTGCTAAGATCTGGCCATTTTTATATTAATTCAATTTATCCCTTGAATTCTTAGTCAATTATGGTATCATGCTGTTGTTGGTAAGTAACGCGAAGGTGGGATAGAATATTTGTCAACATCATAATATTTCAATTCCCAACGTTCATAGACTTGATAAGTCGTTCCTTGAGTCCACACCATTTAATACATCGATTCCATACATAAACAATTCACACATGGTCATCATGAAGAGAATACATATCAAGTTCAGTTCATACTTCGTATATGATTCATCTACAAATCAGTCCTTGTCAAATAGCATGAATTACTGTAGACAGAACGTCATAACTATATGTACGCGCTGTTGGTGATCCCAACGGCCGACAGTGAGATTACGCGTCTGGCAATATCAATTAATATGGACTGCTAATTCTTCCTTCCTTGAATTTAGTTAATTACTAACCTTAATCAATTCATCTCTTCACAATAATAATGGACTGACCCATGTCCGTACTTGAATAAAATACATCTGTGTGGCAATACCCTGCCCGACACTGGAATGAATAAGGACACGTCTTTATAGCTCGACGGTCAACAAAATAAGGGTCCGGTAACCTAGTCACCCAGCGTGACCTTACCGACGCTACCACGTCATAATCGATCGTGTGTATCGCGTTCAATAAACTAACACTTATTTACATTATATTAAATGTGGTCACCCCTAAGACTGCACGCTGCTAACCTCTAGCAGACGAATCTAATAAAACTACCGTAACAGTTACCTGTTCACTGGGGGTAAAAAAATGATAGATTTTTTTTTTAAAACCTATCTGAATGAATAATTCCGAAAAATTTAACAAAAAATGCGACATATGGCCTACGATGTTCTGACTAGAACAGTGTCGTGGTCATGTCGACTAACTAACAGTCATATAATATACTAGCTATCATGTTATAAAGAAGTGTTATACAAAAATGTTATATTAACTAAAAGAAAATGTGTAATGTTGATATATATATTACTCAATTAAGTTAGAGTCTGTCGTAATGATATGTCATGTCAAGACTAATCTAACTAATTAAAATTAAAATAGTTAATTATATTAAGTGTGTATTAGGAATCAAGTTATTAAAAATCTAATGCAAGAAAATGAAAGACGATGTTATGAGAAAAGAAAAGAGAGAAAAAACCAAATGAGAAGTAAAGTAGAGAAAGAAAATAGTGTATAAATTTAACTTAGTTATGTGTGTTTGATATTAATTATCTGTGTTAAGTGGTTAATACCTATCTAACTTAACTAACTAAATAATAAACTAGTATGTAATGTGTCAACATAATTATTAAATATGCAACATGATTATGTAATTCTAAGAATATTATATAAGAACTGTGTGAGCTTTCTTTTCTTTCTTTCATTTTTTTCATATTTCATTGTTTTTTTTTTTTATATTTATCTCACATTTCATTTTAATTTCCATTACTTCAATGACTAAATTAAAATCAATTAACATTGGATATGACGATCCATCCGCAGTCTTGATCCTTGTGAATTTCCATTAGAAAAACTGTTGAAATGTTCTGATTAAGAATAAATATAGAACTTCTTAACGTCCAATAGTTCAAGTCATATACCGAATTAGTTCGACTGGATTTCACTTATTGGTTCCAAAATTGTCAAATAGTTTCATCCTGAATGGACACCAACCAAAGTCCCGGCGTAAATACGAACACATTGTTACTTGATTTCGTACATTTCGTATAACGTATGTCTCTAGTAAGCAGATGCTTGTTTTGTAGCCAATGGTTCATTTCTATGTCGAAGTGCATCGATAGTACTATGCATCTTGGGTAAGTTTCTGCGAAGAGTATCATTATTTAGGAATCGACATCAGAAGGGTTTCTCGAAAGCGTATCTGCCAAGATGTTCTCTGATCCTGTAATGTACTCGATGGAGAAATCAAAAGGTTGAAGGAGAATAGCGAATCTGGTGAGCTTAGGACTTTTATGATTCGCCCGTCGTAGTGATGCCACGGCCTTCTGATCTGTCTGTACCACGAATGGGGCTCCCAGCAAAAATTTCTCCAATTTCGTTATCGCCCATACCACTGCCAACAATTCTCGGTCGACAGTGGAGTATTTGACCTCTGGCGGTTTCAGTTTCCGTGAGACATACAATGATGGATGAAGGATGTCGTCATGATATTGGAGCAAACAAGCGCCAATTCCGTAATTACTTGCATCTGTACGGTGTATAAACTTTTTGGAAGCATCAGGTAGTCTCAAAATAGGTGGATTTGAAAAAATATCAATTATTTTAAGAAATATTTTATTACACTATCCAGTCCATGTCACCTTCACTGGCATGTCTTTTTTCAACAGTGATGACAAAACAGCCGTGATAGATGACAGGTTAGGTACGAATCTGCTGTAATATTGGACTAGTCCTAACAAGCTTCTAACTTGTTTCTTCGTTTGAGGAACGGAGACGTTTAAAATTTTAGAAACCGTACTAGGAAGTGTTTGGATATATCCCGCTCCAATGATATGTCCCAAAAAAGTTATTTCATGAAACGCTACTTGTAATTTTGTAGGTTTAGCAGTTAAATTATTCTTTCTTAATGTTTACAAAACATATTTAAGTCCCGAAAAATGTTCCTCAAATGACGAACTAAATAAGCAAATGTCGTCAATGTATGTGATGATGTCTGATCTACCTGACAAAATTTGTCGCATCATGCGAATAAAGGTAGCTGGAGCGTTAACAAGCCCAAAAGGCATCACATTCCACTGGTATAGACCTTGCGGAGTGGAAAACGCTGTGTAGTATTTAGCTTTTTCGGTTAGTGGTATCTGCCAATAACCTTTAGTTAAATCTACCTTAGTGAATATAGTTGCGGTAGATAGACGTGGAAGTAAGTCGTCGAGAAGTGGATGCGGTTCGCTATCAACTACAGTTTGTGCATTTAATTTTCTATAGTCGACGCATAGTCTAATGTTATTGTCCTTCTTTCGGACAATAACTAATGGAGAAGAAAATGGAGAATTACTAGTCTCAATAATCCCTAAAGATAACATCTGTTCAAGTTCCTTAGTAGTTTTAGTAAGAAAGTGTAGAGGAACAGAATAGGGATGTACCCGAATTGGAGTATCATCGTTAAGAGTGATGTCATGACTAATGACCGATGTGCGGCCTGGAACGTCGGTCAACACATCTGGATAGGATTGTAAAAGATCAGCAATCTGTTGATGCTGTTGGGGTGTAACCGACGAAGAGATGGTTACGTCCCGCCAAGATTCAGTAGCTTGTACTACAGGTACAGGTAACGCCAACTGTACCTCAGGAAAAGAAGATTCTTCTTCCTGGATAACAGACAGATTAGAATAGTGACATGTAGGTACGAAAGTGTCATCTAGTTCATGAAAAATAGCTTGTAAATGTTCAGGACGAGTATGAAACTGTTTGAGCATATTTATGTGAAATATTTTGTGATGTCCCTTAATGTCCAGGACATAATCGACATCAGAAATCTTATCAATTACCTGGTATGGACCATTCCATGAGATGAGTAGTTTATTATCATTATGTGGCAACAACACATAAGCTTGATCTCCTGGAAATAATTGACGTAATCGTCTAGTACTGTTTTGGAAAGTTCTAGCTTTCGCTTAAGCAGCCTCAGATGAAGCTGTTGCCGTTTTGCAGGCATCAATAATATTATTCCGGAGATTAATCACATACTCATAGGATGACTGGGTATCCTGAGTCATCTCCGAGTCAATCAATAAGTCTTTTATTAGTCCCATAGGACCTCTTGGTGGAGCGCCAAAGACTAATTGAAATGGAGAGAAGCCAGTTTGTTCATGTGGCACCTCTCGATAGGCGAATAACACGGCTGGGAGTACTCTGTCCCAGTCTTGTGGATGATTAACTGTAACTTTATGTAACATTTGTTTGAGTGTGCGGTTAAGTCTTTCTACTGCACCATTACTCATTGGGTGATAAATGCTACTGAGATTTCTATCTATATTCCAGGTCTTCATTACTTCTGTCATAGTTTCAGATATAAATTGAGATCCATGATCTGATAACAGCTTCCTAGGAAAACCTACTCTAGAAAAGATCAGGTGTAGTGCATCAGCTACATCTGTGGTAGTGGTGGTCTTCAATGGAATGGCTTCTGGCCATCGTGTGCATAAATCGATGCACGTGAGAACAAATCTATGTCCTCTGGCTGATGGTAAAAGTGGACCAATAATATCAATGGCCATCTTGTCAAAGGGTCTCACAGATATGTCACAAGCCTGGATAGGCGCCGTGTGAAAGGCTCCTCGTGCTTTCATTTCCTGGCATATAGTACAGGAGCGTACGTACTGTGAAATATCTCGTGACACTCCCGGCCAAAAAAAATGAAGATAATACTCGAGAACGTGTCCGAGTATATCCCATGTGACCTGCGCACTTAGAATCATGTGCGTGTTGAAGTATGTACCGTCTAAAAGCAAAAGGTACCATGACCTGTTGTCTTACTTGAGTTTTATCCATAAAACATCTTAATAATATATCATTCTTAATAATAAACCAATGATTATTATTATTGTTCGAAGTAAGATTGTCAACTTTGTTGACCAGAGCAAAAAATTTTTTCAATGATCTGTCTTCCTTCTGTTTTGCAGCAAAGGACGCTCGGTCAATCGAAGACTGAACATCAATATTGTCATGTATGCCTTTTTTCTTTTTTATCAGTGTCCATAGTCTCTAATAGTTTCGTCTGTGCTCTGGTTGTTACTGCATTTCCAATGCATAGATTATTTCTTTCCCATTCAATAATCTCTTCTGGTGTGCAATCCTTACTGCCATGTATGCGACCTACCATAAGGTCTGCAATTGGGTTCTTTAATATGCATACTTTAACGTTGCCTGTGAAAAAAGGTGTATTAACATGTATAAGGGCAGTTGGATACAATTCTATTGTTCCTCTGAAAGTCATGCATCTGACATGCTCTCCAGTTGCACAATTGGGATGAACAAGTGACCGACGGACTCCGATCGTTGTAGATCCAGAATCTCTTAACACAGAGACGATGGATCCATTAACAATTCCCCTGTTGAAAATCAGTGAGCCTGTTCCGTCATTGACTGCCAGACCGACTTCTGGGAGAATGTGTCCGCAGTTCAGAACCGTCTCTTTTGCCTTCTGAAATATAAGATTACATTCTGGGCAACTATTTGCCACGTTATAATTTATTGCATAACATGTAGACGAAGACGGTATTGTATTATCAATATGTGAACTCTGAACCCCAGGGGTTGTAGTATTCGTAACTGCTGCCCCTGTATTATGATTATAATTTGACGATCTCCGAGAATGAGAACGATGACGAGAATAATCATTTGAATTATCCCGTTGTCCCCTATTGTAACTGTTATCTCGATGTCTCGAGCTATGATTATTGTTGTTCCAATTGTTACCATTATTATAGTTATAGGAACGATTATGACTTGAGTTACGTTGACTATTGTTGTATCTGGACTGAGGTGAATAATTTCTATTTTGTGGTCTTCCTCTATTAAAGTCATTGTTAAAACTATTACGTCCCTTATGAAAATTAACGTCATAATTTCCTTTAAACCTACTTCTGTCTACACTGTGTGTTCTTGGTTTGTTATAATTGTAGTGTGCCATATTAGAAGCAACAGGTAGAGGTTCCCTTATCAAAGAGATGGAAATGTTCGCATTCGGATGCGCAGTACAATAATTTAATGAAATTTTTTCCAACTCCTCAATAGTATCTGGTTTACGTTCTTGCAAATAGGCAAAGAACGGTGGGCTGACAGAGGATAACACTTTATCCCTTAGTAACAGATCAACTAACTTGTCATATGATTTGTTGACATCTGCCAGTTCAACCCATCTGTTAAATGTATTGCGTATGTTCGCAATAAAACCTGTAAAGTCCTTATTAGATTCTGGTAGGATACTTTTAAATTTTAACCTACATTTTTCTTCGTCTAAGTGAAAACGACGTAAAAGTAAGGTCTTAATGGCATCATAGTCTGTGGCTAATGTTGGATCAATATTTTGTGCTGCATTTACGGGTTCGCCATCCAGAAATTCCTTGAGTTTGAGTGCCCATGCAGTTTTGTTAAGGTTATTGAATTTGCATATATCCTCAAAGCGTAATAGCCATGCTGATAAATCATCAACATGTAATTTGAATGGTGGTAGCTTGAAATAATAATTGACCTTATTGTGGTTGGAGGAGGATCCATTTTGAACATTATCATTTTGGCTTGCTGCAGCACTTTGTGCCTGAAGTTTTGCTGTTTCCAATTTAAGCCGTTGCAATTCCATTTCTTGCTGCATTACGATTTCCTGTCGTCTCAATTTATTCTCTTCTTCAATCCGTAGGATTTCATCTCTTGCCACTTTTCTTTCTTCTTCTTGTCTTAATTCAGCTTTTTTTCCTTTCCTCTTCTCTTTCAAATTCTTCTTTATATTTTGCAAGTTGTTGTTCTGCATATTCACGTAGTTCCTGTCCTTTCAGATTAAAATCTTTCCCATTTTTAATAAAATGGTCTAAGGTAAGCATCTTGACGTTAATATTGTAAGTAATTATTGATCTGTAATAATCAGCAATAAAATCTAAGTAATTATTGTACTTATTGAACGTATGAATAGTCACTCTAAATAATTATAATATTATTGAACTTATTATTTGTAAGTTCCATCAATAAATATAATATTTTGTAACAATATTATATGTACCCACTAATATATATCATAAATGGTTATGATATTTATTTATTTAAGATGCTGAAATTATATCATGCACTTAATATTAGTATTTAATAATTATGGGTATTGTCCCAATATAATTATTTTATTTAATTAATTATATGTGCTAAGTCAGAATGTAGTACTGGAAAGTGTACTAATGAACATATAATATGTCTGTCATATTCAAGGCAGACCATAAATTTATATTTAATTATCAATATCTATTATATTATTATGCCCTAGTCATCATATCAAAAGTGCATCACCAGTGTATTGAACCACTACTGCACATTGATGCAAAGTCCCTGAGTTATTCTCAAATTTTTTAAAAATTTAATTAAATTCAATTACAAGATTATTATTAAACAAATGATAATATTAGTATAATATGAATAATGTATGAGATGAAGACAAACAAAACGGTTAGTTAACCAACGCTTACAGAACAGTATTACGATACGACAAAGACATTTTCACAATAAAAATGCATTTATAAACTAAGCAGAATAAACCGGAAGTAATGAGAGGTCAAGGAGAAAACCGAATGGATAATTAATCTACGTACACAAGAAATAATGACGTATACATGGACTCATAGACAAACTTTACAATTCACATATTCATAAATAAAAAATAGTTAGGTCAGGAATGACGAGATAGGTTACAAACATGATACAAAACTGAATAAAATACAACTGAATATGATCCAATACACCATTAATTTACAACACTGCACAGCTAACGGATAAGGTCAAATAATGGCAGGTACGAACGAACAAAATCATCGGAAAGTCATCGATGGGTTCTTCGCTAGATGCAATTAATTAACAGCCCTATGGAACAATCAGGACTGACCTTGACATTCGAAAAGCCATAAGGTTCAGTTCTGATCCCCACCTACCGCCCACGAATAAGTAACAAAACAAACGGTGGAAACAGATATAACATGTATACATGAAAATAACTAGACACGCCTGTGTAAAAGGTGAAATGGACTCAGCACTGTGTTATCTCAATGACAACAGTCACAAAACTAGACTTATCTTTTAACACGTCGTCCGATTCGATCTTCACCAACGGACTAGACCAGTGTCTAGAACTGCTTGCTCCTCGTTGGCAGATAACGACTTTTCCATCTTTTGGTCTATAGAGATCTTGTATTTTTTTGTGTGTTTTTTTCATTCAAAAACTGGAATGCGCTGACTTTGTCCTTTGAGCGTTAGCATGTACGCAAGATGTTGTGACGTCAGATTGACCTTTATTGGTAACTATGTGTAATAGGTCATACTTGAGCACATCACGTGATAGTCTTTTAAAAGTAAACAGTTATTGTCCGAATGAATGAAATTTCGATCGGTTTCTTCCAGAAATTTTTTTTCGATCCCCAGACAATGGGCACCACTGTTACATTCGGTGTTGGTGTAATTGCTGCAGGCTGGCTCTTCTGTTTACACTTGCTAAGATCAGGCCATTTTTATATTAATTCAATTTATCCCTTGAATTCTTAGTCAATTATGGTATCGTGCTGTTGTTGGTAAGTTACGCGAAGGTGGGATAGAATATTTGTCAACATCATAATATTTCAATTCCCAACGTTCATAGACTTGATAAGTCGTTCCTTGAGTCCACACCATTTAATACATCGATTCCATACATAAACAATTCACACATGGTCATCATGAAGAGAATACATATCAAGTTCAGTTCATACTTCGTATATGATTCATCTACAAATCAGTCCTTGTCAAATAGCATGAATTACTGTAGACAGAACGTCATAACTATATGTACGCGCTGTTGGTGATCCCAACGGCCGACAGTGAGATTACGCGTCCGGCAATATCAATTAATATGGACTGCTAATTCTTCCTTCCTTGAATTTAGTTAATTACTAACCTTAATCAATTCATCTCTTCACAATAATAATGGACTGACCCATGTCCGTACTTGAATAAAATACATCTGTGCGGCAATACCCTGCCCGACACTGGAATGAATAAGGACACGTCTTTATAGCTCGACGGTCAACAAAATAAGGGTCCGGTAACCTAGTCACCCAGCGTGACCTTACCGACGCTACCACGTCATAATCGATCGTGTGTATCGCGTTCAATAAACTAACACTTATTTACATTATATTAAATGTGGTCACCCCTAAGACTGCACGCTGCTAACCTCTAGCAGACGATGCTAATAAAACTACCGTAACACGTTTATGGCATGAAAATATCCGATCCCTGGCAGGTGAACTCACTAACACATCTGTAAACTCATACGACAGTGCGTTTCAGATGTAACAAATTATTACTTTATCGAAAGTAATCTTGTCATCCTTGTCTTTCCAAAATGTGTCACCCAGACACGTAATCTCTTATCTGTCGCGTACCCTGGCCTTATCAGCAATTAGCAAATACGCTGGCGATTTTTAGTGTTAATCGGTAGCGGCCAAGGTTGGGTACGCGAGAATCACCAACAAGCCTGTCGTTAATATTATCTCTGCAGCTACTTCAAATGTTTTAGGGAAAGGACGGGTAACATCAGTCGTGGTGATTTATCTCTGAGAGGAGTGAAAGAATGTAGATACAAAATATCTGCTCCAGTCATCATTATAACCCTCCACTCCCAAATAAGCAAAGGCCTTCACCAAACACATGCCAAGTCCTCTTGTCACGTGCCATCATCTCAAGTTCTTTCCACGTTCTCCTCATCATTTTCACCTGTGTTTCCAGCTCTCTTCTCCATGTGCTTCTTGGTCTACCTCTGCCTTTCTTGCCCTGGGGGTTTCACAACAAGGACTGCCTTGTAATGCTATCAAGAGGTTTCCTCAGTGTGTGCCCTAGCCATCGCCTTCTTCTCATCGTTTCTTCCACTGGCACTTGTCTGGTTCTTGTCATCAGTTCCACGTTGGTAACCTTGTCATACCATTTTAATCCTTCTATTCTACGCAAGCACCCTTTATGAAAGTCTGTAGCTTTTTGGTTGTTGTCTTTGTTGTTCTCCGTGTTTCAGAGCCATATAATAGTACTGACTTCACATTTGAGTTGAAGATTCTTATTTTCGTGTTGGATCCGATTTCTCTTGATCTCCATATATTTCCCAATGCAATGAAAGCTCCTCTTGCTTTTTGTATTCTTATTTTGTTATCACTGGCTGTCCCTCAAACGTTGTCTATATTGCTGGCAAAACATGTGTACGATTCTACATCTTGTAGTGGTGTTTCTCTCAAATTCAATGCTGTTATCTTTACCTGCATTTATTCTCATTATTTTTGTCTTTTCCTGTGTATTTTCAGACCCAATTGCTGTGACCTCTCATCGAGTGTTTTCAATGTGATTACGGTTATGGGACAGAAGAGCGAAGTCATCAGCAAAATCCAGATCATCCAACTGCTTAGTCAGAGTCCACTGGATTCCATTTCTGTTGTGTGTTGACGATGTCCTCATAACCCAGTCTATTGCTAGTAAGAAAAGAAATGGAGACAAGAGGCATCCCTGTCGCACTCCCGACCTTATCCCAAACGGTTCTGTAAGCTGTCCTTCGTGAAGAACTCTGCATGTCATGTCCTCACATGCTTTCTTTACTAAATCAATAATCTTCAGGGGAACTCACAGTGCCTCATCAATTTCCAAATTCTCTGTCTACACTGTCAAATGCCTTTTCGTAGTCCACAAATCCGATGTATAGTGGTGAATTCCATTCCAGACTTTGTTCAACTATTATTCTCAAAGTGGCCATCCGGTCTGTACAGGATCTGTTTTGTCGAAAACCTGCCTGTTCATCTCTCAGTTTCTTTTCTATGGACTCTTTTAATCTCTCGATGATAATCCAGTTTAATACTTTTCCTGGCACTGATATAGTAACATTATTCCTCTATAATTTGTGCATTCTTGTAAATTTCCCTTCTTAGGCAACTTAACCAGATATCCTTCCTTCCATTCTGCTGGTATCTCTTCCTTTTCCCAGACTTTACCAAGTAATTTATATAACATCTCTGTAGCCGTGTCGATATCTGCTTTGATGGCCTCTGCTGGAATGACATCTGGTCCAGCCGCTTTTCCATCTCTTAGAAGCTTTATGGCTTACTTTATTTCTTCCTTCGTTGGTTTTTCACAGTTAGTTTGTAGTTCTTCCTCTGCTGGCTGGATGTCTGGGGGAGGAGGGGGGGGGGGAGGGTTTGTGGAGCTGGTCTATTGAGAACGTCCTCAAAATATTCCGTCCACCTATTCATTTGCTCTGGGAGCCGCGCTGGTGTAATGGCTTCGGCGTTGTACTGGCGACCAGGTGTTCATGGTTCAAACCCGGGCGTCGGCGTTTGAAGAAATGTTTACGGCCGGAAATTTGACTGAATAGCCTGAACGGCTCCTGTGATAAACCCTCTGTGGATGGGAAGGAGCGAAGCTCCTGACCGGGTTGGAAGGAAAGTCCTCAGGTTCCCCAGCCTCGCAATGACATGTCATTGGGCCGAAGGGCTGAAAGCCTAAGGGCCGCTGGTTACGGAAAAAAAAATAAAAAAAAAATTCATTTGCTCTTGTATATTGCTGAGCAGTTTTCCATTCTTGTCTGTTATGAGGCAACTTGTTTGTTTGTATTTCCCTGTTAGCTTCTTTGTGCTGTTATACAGTTCTCTCATATTTCCTTTGGCTGCAGCATCTTCTGTATCTCTTGTCAACTCCTCAAAATACTTCCTCTTGTCTCTTTTGATACTTCTTTTTACTTCTTTGTTCGCTTCTGTGTCCACTTCTTGAGCATTGGCTTTGGAACTTCTGGTTTTGCTTGTGTTTAAATCTGCTTTCTTTTTTTTTTCTTTTATCAAAACTGTATGGAATGAGACGCGTGGATAAATACTGGGGAAAAGGAAACGACAACAAAAAGCATGGATAACAACAGAAATCATCAATAAGATAAAAGAAGATCTGCTCCAGTGCAGAGAAAGAAAAGGGTTCGACTGCGAAAAAATCACAATAAAATCAATACAAAAATGTAACTGATTACTGCCGTAGTGAAAGATAAATCGGAAAGAGGTCGCCCCAAATTACATCTTGTGACAGTTTTATATTTTTGTTCCAAAATTGTCAAACATAATTTATTGCCGATTATTTTATGTCAGGCAAATATTATTGTCTCCACCGTGAGATAGATAGATAGATAGATAGATAGATAGATAGATAGATAGATAGATAGATAGATAGATAGATAGATAGATAGATAGATAGATAGATAGATAGATAGATAGATAGATAGATAGATAGATAGATAGATAGATAGAACGAACGAACGAACGAACGAACGAACTTTATTTTCAAAGGGTTAAGAATTGGGCACGCAGGCCCGTCTGACATTCTGCCCTTCCTCTCTCTCTCTCATCATGTATACTAATATCCTTTCATCCTCACATTTACTTTAAGCATTATTAAGGCATTTATCATTATAAAAGTAATATTACATTTGCAATAATCATCATAATTAAAGTGTTTTTAAAATAAAATAAAATAATTATTAAAAAAAAAAAAAAATTAATAAGATAATGAATTTGAAATGAATAAATAATAAATAAAAAAAAAAAAAAATAAATAAATAGAAAAAAAAAGAATCGAGTATGTAAATTATGATTTGAGACATATAGAGTAGATAGATAGATAGATAATGATCAGGGACTTTTTTTTTTTCTAAGGTTCATAAGATGATGGGTAGACAGTTAGAAACTCAAGATAGATAGATAGATAGACATACGAAAGCAATTAATTTGAAGGGTTGAAAAATACGACACAGTCCCCTCTTGCATTCTTCCTTATCCTCTTGATCTTTTATTATGTTACTCAACATTCTCCAGCGTACTGAAAGATTAATTTAAGGACAGTGCAACATTAACAAGGAAGTATAAACATAGATCATAAAAATTAATATATAGTTATTAAGAATATAATATTAAGAATAAGTATATTGTAATGAAAACTAGATATCAGAGCCTCCATATATATTAGATAAAAGTACAACACAATCAGTTAGGGTGGCATAGAATAGATCATAAAGTATAATAGTATACAATATGATAAGGATGTGCGTGATCATCCAAGATAGATAGAAAATAGGTCAACGAAATTTATTTTCAAGCGGCTGACTAACGTTATTATATTTTATTAGGGCATTCTGTGACAGGCAGGCCCTTCCTGAGGGGTAAAAATTTTGAAGATGGATTATTATATAAATCTCTACAATGTGATTGGTGTTTTATCAGCAACAAGGCTTCGCGTTTTTGAAGCGAGTGGAGCCTTCTTGTGTTTGGAGAAAGAACAACCATCCCAATTGTGGAACAGTGTATATATGAGATATGTAGAACATTTTCCTTGCCTCTTCATCCAGGAAATGTTAATTATTTGGCTAATTGGTAAACCTTTTGTGCTGTTTGTTTTGTGATTGTACATTGAGTTCCAAGGTGTTGGTCAACATGAATACCTAAGTTCTGTGTTCATTTACGTTTGTTCAATTAGTGATGTTTACCAATGAAGAGCTGAAGTGTTGTTTTTCTGCAAGTTTTGTAGTTTTTGTCTGGTTGATATTAAAATACATTTTGTTTTACAAATATTTATTTGCATGCATAGAAATAAGAATAAAGTGTTCGTTTTGTAAAGATTGTTCTAGTGTGGTGCAACATTTATCACTAGTAAAGACAGTACAGTCATCGGCAAAAAACATAGATGAAAAATATAGAGGAAGATACAAAATACGGTAAATAGAAGAGGCCTGAGAATCTAATGTCTTCTGGGTTCGACAAGGAATTAATCTGTAAATTTTTGTTGATCTGACAGGACATATTCTTTTAGAGGTAATTTTCCTGGATATTAAAATAAATGATTATGAGAAGTCTTATTGCTCCACATATAAATATTGATGTTTAGGTGCAATTGTCTATCGGTGGCATGAATGCTTTGGTCAAACCCCGACTGAATCGTTATCTACTAGGTGTTTAGTGTTGTTTTGTGGATGTGTTTTTCCAGTGGTTTGGACAGCGACGATATAAGATAGATAGATAGATAGATAGATAGATAGATAGATAGATAGATAGATAGATAGATAGATAGATAGATAGATAGATAGATAGATAGATAGATAGATAGATAGATAGATAGATAGATAGATAGATAGATAGATAGATAGATAGACTGGCTGACATCGATTGATCAACTGATTGATTTATTCATTACATAGACAGACAACAGAGAACGTCTTGAAGAAAAGTACAACGGCCAAACAATCACTATCATGTGTTTAGTCACCTTCATCATTTTCTTTATCTTTTCATTTCTTTCCTTCACTACGAAAGGGGGAAGGGGGTGTATTCCGTACCAATGTCGTTTACACAATAAGAGTGTCAACCAGATGCATAACCCTCCCTAATCGTCTTAACTAGCTACTTGATGGTATACGGTGTCCCAACATGTGCTCCCAAGTTCCGACACCTGGATGTGAACAACCCTTCCTAATCGCCTTACCTAGCGGCTTGGTGATATGCAGTGTCCCAACTCAGTGATCGCAAGTTCCGACCCCTAGATCTGAACAACCCTCCCTAACCGCTTTACCTAGCTGCTTGGTGGTGTGCAGTGTCCGAGCTTTGTGCTCCCCAGTGCCGGCCCCTGGATATGAGAGGGATATATATGTGTGTATCGTGTATGCAGCTTGTTCGTTTCATGTGTCTATATTCTAATTATGTTGTTACTTGAGTATCATGTGTGTATCCTGTGTGGGTATCGCGCGTTTGTGTCCTAGTTGTGTTGCAGCTAGTGTAGCCTGCTAATGTATCCTGTGTGGGTATCGTGCGAAAGTGTCCTAGTTGTGTTGCAGCTAGTGTAGCCTGCTAATGTATCCTGTGCATAGATTACCAACTCTGTGCCAGTGTCTGTAACCTAGTGTATCCTTGTTTTGTATCCTGTGTGTGTCATACACTGTGCCCCAGCGTGTGTATCATTTGCGACAGTGTTGCTTCACACCCTCATCCGAATATCCGAAAAGTGTTTTTATCAACAACATTGTTCCACAAGACTAGAGGCAGTTGACAAGTTCAAGAAAACCATTTGATTTCAATAACATTAGGATACGTTCAAGAAAATCATTTGCTTACACCACACTAGGATACATTCAAGAAAACCGTTTCGTAACACCACATTAGGATAGTAATAATTCCCCCTTCAGTCATAATTGATTATTAGAATGCGTCCCCGAGGTGACTCCCTTCAGCTGTTTATTTTCCTGGTGTTCCTTTCGACGTTTTCTCCTCTCTTCTGCTTGTTGTGTGAGCTTCCTTTCGCCCAATCTGAGGTGGCGCCGTAGATAGCAATGCCACTTGATGCTATGGGCAGCTTGATCCTCACAGGTTGCTGGATTTATGTCCAGTACCCTCATATCTCTCTTGCACACATCTTTGAATCTCAACTGCGATCCCTCAACTGTTCTTTTGCATCTGCCAGTTCTTTATAGAAGACATCGTTTGGGATGCGACAATCTTTCAGGCGGCGGACATGGCCAAGCCAGCATAGTCTGCGCTGTCTAAGCAGTGTTTACAGCTTTGAAGGATAAGTTCAAGAAAATCATTCGGTTACACCTCATTAGGAAATGTTCAACGAAAGTCATTTGGTTACACCACATTAGGATAGGTTCAAGAAAACAATTTGGTTACACCACATTAGGATAAGTTAAAAAAAAAAACCGTTTGGTTACACCACATTAGGATAAGTTCACGAAAAATATTTGGATACACCACATTAGGATAAGTTCAAGAAAACAATTTGGTTACACCACATTAGGATAAGTTCAAGAAAACCATTTGGTTACTGTGACGACTGGCCCAATCTTCTCTTCATTTAAATTACGAGACACCATTTTTTCCTTTCATCTTCAATGCATGATCGAAAAGCCGGTAAAATACGCGGCAAATTTTCTGTCGTTGATAAATATTCTCCAAGCGTCGGGTACTATTTTTAGATTAACGACGTCATTCTAAACCTACCTCAGTGGCCTGAAACCAGTTAGAACCCGCCTAGCGGCTCGACCAATGAATTAGGGCAGAATATTTTAGACTCAGCTAGAACCAGTCTAAACCCACTCTAGGAAACCCATCACGTGACTTTTAACGTTATTGATTGGAGCGTCTATCGGACGCCAAAATCACACGACCCACTCTCTATGTCACGTGCCCCAGCGAAAATAACGAAAGAACGAACGAACGAACGAACGAACTTTATTTTCGAAGGGTAAAGAATTGGGCGCGCAGGCCCGTCTAACATTCTGCCCTTCCACTCTCATTAATCTTGCATACTATATCCTTTCATTCCCACATGATGCTTTAAGCATTAATTTAAAGGCATGCAACATTATAAAGTTACCATAACAGCATTCATTTACAGTATGCAAGCATAATAATAATAAAAAATGAGTAGGGTTTTTTTTTTTTTTTTTTGAAACAAACAAGCTAGTAAATGGGGGAAAAAAGTAATAATAAAATAAAATAAAAAAAACAATAAATAAAAATAAATAAATTCTGTATACCGACACTCACTCATGTCTACAATTAATCTGTATTTTTGGTATGCGGGTACATTCTCACGACTCACATTTCTAAAGTACAGTATTATGTGGGTACATTCACACATACATTACATTATATAATAATATTTTAAAGTGAATATAATAATGATATTACATGGATATAAAACAAATTATTCACACACAAAAATGAGCGGAAGAGGAAAAGAAATGTTGACCTATGGATGAGATGTTGACAGGCAAATACTGTTTCTATGGGGGTAGATAATCAGTGTTGAGGAAGTGTTTGAAAAGTGCTTTGTTAAAAGAATATTGTGTAGGTAGGCTTTTTAGGTGGTGTGGAAGGCTGTTCCATAAGTAGGCACCAGAGTAGGCTAGACTCTTTTTGAACAGGTCGATCCTAGGTTTGGGCAGACGTAACTGATGTAATCGTTGTCCCTCCCTTCTACTGGTTTGAAACAATGATCTTAGGTACGACGGGGCATTGTTAGATAGAATTGTGTGAGTCAGCTTGGCTTTGTTGTAGAGAAGACGTTTTTTTTAGCGACAGTATTTTGGGTTCTTTTCCTGTCCTTGTGTGTGGTGTCGTGCGATTATCGGTGATCAGACGCACTGCTCTCTTTTGCAGGGAGTGCAGTCTCTTCGAGGTGGAAGCAGGGCAACAATCCCATAGTGTAGAGCAGTAATCTAGATGTGTCTGTATATGTGAGGTGTAGAACAATAGTCTAGTGTCTGCGTCTAAGAAGTGTTTTATTTTGGCTAGCTGGTACGTCTTTTGTGCTATGTGTTTGGTTAAATTCCGTACATGGGAGTTCCACGTTAAGTGCGGGTCAATCGTGATCCCCAGAACTTTGTGTTCTGTTACATGTTCAATTTGTATTGATTCCGCGTGTAGCTGTAGCGATCTTTTGGTGCAGCTTAGGAGTTTCTGTCTGGTGGAATTGCTGATTAGAGTCCAATCTCTGAGTAGTCTATGGGGGAGCCTTGCACGACAGTCCAATCGCAGACGAAGAATACGGAGTCGGGCACAGTGAAGGCAGATCCAAACCATTAGAGACCCACCTGGTGCAACGTTATAACGAGACAGGACAACCAACCACGCTTCACTATCAGCCTGGGGCTGAAAAGATACGTTCTCTGTTTCAAAGGGAGCGCACCATATCAATGTTAGCAGAAAAGCCACTAGCCAGTAGATGACGAAACACTTGAATTGTAAGACTTATCCCATACAGCATACACAGAATTTCCATAAACACTACCATAATTCATCATCAGTTCATTTTAATTTTATTAAACCAATCGGGTGTATATATTGTACCTCGTGACTTGTTTATTCACTTATATGTTAAATATTGTCTGATGTTTATCTTCTTTTAGAAGGGAGAGGGCTCGTAAAATATAATTTATCATAATCCCAGTAATAATTAAGGATAATAATAATAGATAACTGAGAAGGTAACTACAGTAGCGAGAGACCAAGTATCTCCTAACAAACATTTCCAGACCCTGTTCTAGTTAGGAGAACTTACACTCTTGTCTTTCTTTAGCAGTTGGAGGAACCCAACAGGACTTCTTGAGCTAAATCTTCCTCTGGGTGATCCACGCAAAATATTCACTTCATTTATATCTATTATTTCTAACTACTATAGTGCTTATCCTTCGTACGCTACGCCACAGTTACACCACATTAGCACTCAACCTTGACTTGATAAATAGATTGTCATGTTGTAGTTTCCCATCACGCCTAGCGGCGTCTTTAGGGCAACAACAAATAGATCCATCTGCCGTTGTTTCTGTAATCGGTGTGACAAGCCAACGGGTGATCAGCCCATTGGGCAAGATTACTCTTGGCAGAGATGTAAATAGAAGGGTAAAGACACTTCTATCACACAGGGAGTCTTCACAAGGTATTCCGATAAGCGAAAACAATGTTGCTTTGGCTAAGCACGTTAATTCTAGAATCTGGCGACCACTTTTATGAAGAATTAAGCAATGGTTAATTTTAGCCCGTTAATCCTCCACCTCTGATTTACTCGGGAGAATTCTTATTATTCTGGTATAGCTCAGTTTATAGTGTGTGTAGTAAATTGACTGAGACAAACACGCAGTACCTTTAAAATGATTAAATCGAAGTTAAATTTGTAAAATTACAAATAACCAAATTTAATAATCACTTAAGTTTTAACAGTTTAAAAATAATTGAATAGTTTAGAAGAAAAGTTTCATTAATGATAGATAATAGAGACGATGACAAAAAGTTCTCTTTGGCAGCTTATGTATGGAACTTAGCTGCCAATGACGGTTCTGCTCCTTCTGATGGGTTGGTTCCTTTTACACTGCTCCCGCTCGTCGCTGGTCAAGGTTGTCGGGTGTAGCTCGTTTCCCAGAAATGTCAAGGAGAGGCTACAAAGTTGGTCCTTCGTCTTAAAGCGTAGCCCACTTGTCCCTTCATGTTCCAGAGATAGTGCTTTCTGCTGGTACCACCAATAACTATAGTAAAGAATAGAAATGAAACGCTCTTCTGTGTATTGCGTTTCCCGACACATACTTAAGTGTCCCCTTTCTTCTATTCTATCATCCCATTTATCTCAGAATTTACCCTCGATGAGAATTAATTTAATCCCTCGGGATAAAACTTACTTTTACATTTAAATTGAATAGCTTTCGCTTTACATTACATTTAAATGAAAAGGTTAATAGTACAGATAGAATATGTTTACATTTACATTTCCACTGATTGAAAAGTGTTCACAACATAAATTGAATATGTTTTCATTTATGTTTACACTGATTTGAAAAATTTGAAACTTCCATTAATATTAAAGTTCGTATGTTAACATCGAAATTTACACTGGGTTGAAACTGTAAGTAGTGTACTTAGAATGTACATCATTTCTTTCATCTTTCACTCCCTGCTCCGTATGGAACCTGGGACTCTTTATGCGTTTAGTTCTCTTTAAGAAACTAGCAATAAAGCAGTCACCAGCCCGTGCAGTGGTGGTTAATGAATCATCATTCTATACGCTGAGGTTTCCAGCCTCAAATGACTGGGATTTCCACTAGCGATTTTTACATATTAATATTCACATGGTAATATATACATATTAAATATGGACAAGTCAAATAAAGAGAAACGCCAATACAAGATGTAGAATCATACACATATCTTGGCAGTAATATAGACAAAGTTGGAGGGACAGACAGCGATATCAAAATAAGAATACAAAAAGCAAGAGGAGCTTTCATTGCATTGGGAAATATATGGAGATCAAGAGAAATAGGATCCAACACGAAAATAAGAATCTTCAACTCAAATGTGAAGTCAGTCCTATTGTATGGCTCGGAGACATGGAGAACAACAAAGACAACAACCAAAAAGCTACAGACTTTCATAAATGGGTGCTTGCGTAGAATAGAGGGATTAAAATGGTATGACAAGGTTACCAATGTGGAACTGATGACAAGAACTGGACAAGTGCCAGTGGAACAAGAGATGAGAAGAAGACGATGGCGATGGATAGGACACACACTGAGGAAACCTGTTGATAGCATTACAAGGCAGTCCTTGTTCTGGAACCCCCAGGGCAAGAGAGGCAGAGGAAGACCAAGAAGTACATGGAGAAGAGAGTTGGAAACAGAGGTGAAAATGATGAGGAGAACATGGAAAGAACTTGAGATGATGGCACGTGACAGGAGGACTTGGCATGTGTTTGTTGAAGGCCTATGCTCCTTTGGGAGTGGAGGGTTATGAATGAATGAATGAATGAATATATACATATTAGTTCACATGTTAGTATTGAAAATATAGAATGTAAAATGACAACTTACGGCAATCCTGGCTCACAGACCTTTTGCTCAGATGAATAAAAGACACTGGCAGTTGCCTTATTACACGTGTACTTGGGGGTCGTAAATTTGAACATTAATTCTCTTTCTGACTCCGTGTGTTTCCTTCAGTTTCCTCAGACAGCAACTTTCCTTTTTAAAATGATAGAGATGTCCTGGGCTGAATTGTAAGTCCCGATGAATACTCCAATAAAAGGTGTTCGGTCTGATTAATGGAAATTCTGAATTCTAACTGGCACGTCTGGTGTCTTTGGCAAGCGTGAATCTCACAGTGAAAAAAAAAATACTTAAATGTGTCAGGTTATATTCACTGTCTTACCCCACTCTGTTTGTTATGGGGCTCAAACAATCAGCCAATCTGATTTGAATAATTTGCATGACTTATCTAGGGCACAATTTTAAACATTACTTTTCTGAAAATGTTCTGTAAACATCCGATTGCTGGCAGGCGAACTTACAGACATATCGGTAACCTCACACGGCAATGTGTGTAAGTTGTAACAAATTATTACTTTCGCTAAAGTAATGTCTTATGTCGGTTGAGCACACACAAAATCCGCCTCTTTACAACCTTGGCGTAGACGCACCCGTGCCATATCAGTGATTAAACAGATTGCGCTGGGCGATGTACGTGTTAATCTGTGTACTGATATTGGCAGCGCCAGCGATTAACCAACCTGGTTGTCGATAATGTTCTCTCAGCCGCTCCTGCAAATGTTTAGTATTATCATCCACCAGGGGTGTCAGATAAACAGACAGGACACAATATACTGAAAGTAGCGAAATAATGTAGATAAATAATATCTGCTTCTTAGCTGAGAAAGAAAGAAAGAAAGTGCGCCAATTGAAAGCACGCAATATAATCCGTACCACAAATGTACCGATTCCTGCCGTAGTGAAACACAGATTAGGAAGAAGAATGGGTCGCTTCAATCCATTCTGTGACACTGATTGTATTTTCAGGCACAGTTTTAGATATCCAATATGTATTAATATCGAATACGTAGTCACATTATAATTATTATTCGTTATTGATTTCTTACAAGAACACGTCTATGTTTGCTTTTCTTCCCTACAAGAACACATATATTTGCTGTTCTTCCCTACAAGAACACATATGATTTGCTGTTGTTCCTTACAAGAAAACGTAAGTTTGCTGTTTTTCCCTACAAGAACACATATGTTTGTTGTTTTTTCTTACAAAAACACTTATATGATTGTTAATGTTCCCTTCAAGAGCTAATGTATGTTCCCTGTTGTTCCCTACAAGAACATACATTTCTGTTTTGTATTTTGTTCCTTAAAAGAGCACTCATTTCTCACCGCATGTATTATCTACAAGAACATATTTCTGCTTGCTGCTGTTCTCTACAAGAACATATTTCTGTTGTTTTTTTTCCTTACAAGAATTAAATTTTAAACATTTTTGTTCTATACAAGGACACATTGCTGTGTTTTTTTTCCCCTTTGCTTCCCACAAGAACACAATTGTTTTCTCTCATTTCTTTCAAGAACAAACATTTGTTTGGTTTGGTCTCTACAAGATTACGTATCTGTTTTTTTGTTCACTATCTATCTATCTATCTATCTATCTATCTATCTATCTATCTATCTATCTATCTATCTATCTATCTATCTATCTATCTATCTATCTATCTATCTATCTATCTATCTATCTATCTATCTATCTATCTATCTATAAAACACTTCTTAGACGCAGACACTAGACTATTGTTCTACACCTCACATATACAGACACATCTAGATTACTGCTCTACACTATGGGATTGTTGCCCTGCTTCCACCTCGAAGAGACTGCACTCCCTGCAAAAGAGAGCAGTACGTCTGATCACCGATTATCGCACAACACCACACACAAGGACAGGAAAAGAACCCAAAATACTGTCGCTAAAAAAACGTCTTCTCTACAACAAAGCCAAGCTGACTCACACAATTCTATCTAACAACGCCCCGTCTTACCTAAGATCATTGTTTCAAACCAGTAGAAGGGAGGGACAACGATTACATCAGTTACGTTTGCCCAAACCTAGAATCGACCTGTTCAAAAAGAGTCTAGCCTATTCTGGTGCCTACTTATGGAACAGCCTTCCACACCACCTAAAAAGCCTACCTACACAATATTCTTTTAACAAAGCACTTTTCAAACACTTCCTCAACACTGATTATCTACCCCCCATAGAAACAGCATTTGCCTGTCAACATCTCATCCATAGGTCAACATTTCTTTTCCTCTTCCGCTCGTTTTTGTGTGTGAATAATTTGTTTTATATCCATGTAATATTATTATTATATTCACTTTAAAATATTATTATATAATGTAATGTATGTGTGAATGTACCCCAACATAATACTGTACTTTAGAAATGTGAGTCGTGAGAATGTACCCGCATACCACTGCACTTTAGAAATGTGAACTGTTTTTTTTTTTGTTGTTACTGCTAAAAGACTTTTCCTGCCACAGAAGTGCGTAAGAAAGTGTTATTATTATTCTATCATTTTCCACCAAGAATGTATGGACATAAGCGAGAATGTGTTTATGTAATTTTTGTATTGATGATTGATGACACATTCAAAAATACAGATTAATTGTAGACGGATTGACCGCATGAGTGAGTGTCGGTATACATAATTTATTTATTGTTATTTATTGTTTTATTTATTTTATTATTACTTTTTTCCCCCCAATTACTAGCTTGTTTGTTTCAAAAAAAAAAAAACCGACTCATTTAAAAAAAATTATGATTGCATACTGTAAATGAATGCTGTTATGGTAACTTTATAATGTTGCATGCCTTTAAATTAATGCTTAAAGCATCATGTGGGAATGAAAGGATATAGTGTGCAAGATTAATGAGAGTGGAAGGGCAGAATGTTAGACGGGCCTGCGCGCCCAATTCTTTACCCTTCGGAAATAAAGTTCTATCTATCTATCTATCTATCTATCTATCTATCTATCTATCTATCTATCTATCTATCTATCTATCTATCTATCTATCTATCTATCTATCTATCTATCTATCTATCTATCTATCTATCTATCTATCTATCTATCTATCTATCTATCTATCTATCTATCTATCTATCTATCTATCTATCTATCTATCTATCTATCTATCTATCTATTCAGATAGCCAGCCAGCCATCCATATCTATCTATCTATCTATCTATCTATCTATCTATCTATCTATCTATCTATCTATCTATCTATCTATCTATCTATCTATCTGATTATATGCCACCCTAACTGATTGTGTTGTACTTTTATCTAATATACTGTATGGAGGCTCTGATGATCTAGTTTTCATTACAATATACTTATTCTTATAATTATATTCTTAATAACTTATATTCTTAATTTTATGATCAGGTACTGTTAATGTATGCTGTTATACTTCCTTGTAATGTTGCACTGTCCTTAAATTAATACTTTCAGTACGCTGGAGAATGTTGAGTAACAGTAATAAAAGATGAGCAAGAGGATGGAAGAATGCAAGAGGGGACTGTGTCCGATTTTCAATCCTTGGCAAATTAATTGCTTTCGTATATGTCTATCTAACTATCTACCTAGTCTGATTCTGGTCTTGAGTTTGGGACGCAAAGGAAATGGAAAGGAAAATGGAAAGTAACTGTTTACCCACCTCATCTTGATGAACCTAAAAAAAAAAAAAAAAAAAGTCCCTGAGTCATTCAGTTGAACACCGTATGAACATTTTACAAGTTCTCATAACATACCTCTGAATATGTCTCAAATCACTAATTTACAGTACGAAGAATTAGATTCTTATGTTTTTGTTTTTTGTTTTTTTTTTGTTTTGTTATTATTTTAATTTTATTTTAAAAACACTTTAATTATGATGATTATTGCAAATGTAATATTACTTTTATAATGATAAATGCCTTAATAATGCTTAAAGTAAATGTGAGGATGAAAGGATATTAGTATACATGATGAGAGAGAGAGGAAGGGCAGAATGTCAGACGGGCCTGCGTGCCCAATTCTTAACCCTTTGAAAATAAAGTTCGTTCGTTCGTTCTATCTATCTATCTATCTATCTATCTATCTATCTATCTATCTATCTATCTATCTATCTATCTATCTATCTATCTATCTATCTATCTATCTATCTATCTATCTATCTATCTATCTATCTATCTATATCTATCTATCTATCTATCTATCTATCTATCTATCTATCTATCTATCTATCTATCTATCTATCTATCTATCTATCTATCTATCTATCTATCTATCTATCTGTCAGTCTGTCTGTCTGTCTGTCTGTCTGGCTGCCGGTCGGTCCGTCTTTCTGGTCTATCCTGTCCTGTCTGTCTCTGATCAATCTGTCTATCCGTTTTTTCATACATCCACTAATCCATCCGTGCTTCCGTATGACCGCCAGTCTGTCGATCAATGAAAACTTGTATTTCTTTAATTGCATTTCTTTCCAATTATGTTTGAATGTGTATGTAATTATGTACATAATGTATGATTCTGTATGTAGGTTTTTAAAAAAAAGAGATATTTTTGATTTATAATAATCCTCCTACATGGTATGTTGTATTTATTATTTCGTATGTCAGTATATTTTATAGAGATTAAAGATTATTATATGTATGTATGTACATACGTCGGTAAGTTGGTATGTTGGTAAGTTGGTATGTTGGTAAGTTGGTATGTCTACCAAGCCGCGTCCGATTGGCAGAGTGGGTAGAGCGCTGTTCTCTCGCGGCGAAGGTACCGCATACGAAGCACGGTGTAGTCACGCTCCAGTCTACCCAACTGTAAATAGGTACTTGACTCTGCTCGTGAGAGAGGGAAGGAAAAGGCAGCGAGGAAGGGAACTAGTCACCCCCACCTCTCAAAGCTGGACCTGGTATAGTGAAGTCTCTAACACTTCACTCCTCTACGGCAGTATATGCTATGTGACTACCTTTGCCTTGTTACCAAACCGCATAGTTGTAATGTTTACAAGTAGTCAGCTGTTAAATTCTCCAGCCGATTAAAAAGTTGTCCGTCCTTATCTGTCTGTCTTCAGTGTGGCAATTTGGATATTTCGTCACTGGAAGGAAACATGACAGATAATAATAGAAACAGTCCGTGCCCTCATTTAGATCAGATATCTTATCGGTTACAAAACATTCCCATAGCACGTGAAAATAGGGTTGGACTGACTGGGTGGGCAGGGGGTGGAGGAAGTGGTGCTGTCAAAAGGGAGATACAAATTAATACCAAATAATATAAGCGGGGCCCAGTATAGTTTCCAGGGGCCGTATGAAAGGCCAAAGAAAAGATTGGTCCGAAGCTCACAGAGGGGTGTCGTCAGGTTTTTCTTCTTCTTCTTCTTCGTACACTCTCAGACATCAACTTGAATATGTTCAAAGACTCTCAGACGTCAACTTGAATATGTTCAAAGACTCTCAGACATCAACTTGAATATGTTCAAAGACGCTCAGACATCAACTTGAATATGTTCAAAGACTCTCAGACGTCAACTTGAATATGTTCAAAGACTCTCAGACATCAACTTGAATATGTTCAAAGACTCTCAGACATCAACTTGAATATGTTCAAAGACTCTCAGACATCAACTTGAATATGCTCAAAGACTCTCAGACGTCAACTTGAATATGTTCGTACACTCTCAGACATCAACTTGAATATGTTCAAAGACTCTCAGACGTCAACTTGAATATGTTCAAAGACTCTCAGACGTCAACTTGAATATGTTCAAAGACTCTCAGACGTCAACCTGAATATGTTCAAAGACTCTCAGACGTCAACTTGAATATGTTCAAAGAAAGTGGTAGTTGTTGTTGTTTTGATGAGTTGATGGGTGGAGATCTGGCACTGAACATCTGATTTTGCCTTTCTCGTTCCAAACGTTCAACCTGAGACTACAGAGATCATTTAAATGTTCTTGAGACTATAGAGATCATTTAAATGTTCTTGAGACTACAGAGATAATTTCAATGTGCTTGAGACTATAGAGATAATGTAAATGTTCTTGAGACTACAGAGATAATTTAAATGTTCTTGAGACTACAGAGTTGAGACCGATGTTCGTGGGACTACAGAGATAAAACCGATGTTATTGAGACTACAGAAATACGTCAGATGTTCTTGAGACTACAGAAATAAGACAAATGTTCTTAAGACTACATAGATAAGACAAATATTCTTGAGACTACAGAGATATGTCAGATGTTCTTGAGACTACATAGATAAGATAAATGTTCTTGAGACTACAGAGATAAGACAAATGTTCTTAAGACTACAGAGATAATATAAATGTTCTTGAGACTACAGTCAAATGTTCTTGAGACTACAGAGATAATATAAATGTTCTTGAGACTATAAAGATAATTTAAATGTTCTTGAAACTACAGAGATAAATCAAATGTTCTTGAGACAACAGAGATAAGACAAATGTTCTTGAGACTACAGAGGTAATTTAAATGTTCTTGATACTACAGAGATAAGACTGATGTTCTTGAGACTACAGAGATGAATCAAATGTGCTTTAGACTACAGAGATAAGTCAAATGTTCTTGAGACTACAGAGATGTCAAATGTTCTTGAAACTACCGAGATAAGTCCAATGTTCTTTGAGGCTACAGAGATGTCAAATGTTCTCGAAACTACCGAGATAAGTCAAATGTTCTTGAAACTACAGAGATACGTCAAATGTTCTTGAAAGCACAGAGATAAGTCAAATGTTCTTGAAACTACAGAGATAAGTCAAATGTTCTTGAAACTACACAGGTACGTCAGATAAAACAGGAGGCTACTTATATTTTTTTTTCAACTGTTGTTTGAGATTACAGAAATCAGTTAGCGTTCGTCCGGAGACAAAATGCATACGTTAGCTGGACTTTATACAGAGATCAAATAATGTTTCTTATACGACAAAGATAACCTGTAACTGCTCTTCATACTACAGGAGACAATAGTGGTTTCCTGTCACGAGAACAAACTTCCTGGTCTAGGATCCCGTTACACGCCCTATTGAGGCATTTTTCTTTATGTGGGCTAACAGTCCTTTTATCTGCACTTTCAGACCAATTTTAGCAGCAGTTGAGTAATTCTGGATAATATTACGTTTCTGGTTTGAAATCAAAACATTGCATCACGTGTGATCTTAGACCACTTCGACTGAGTGAGTTTCTTTACCACTCATTTTAAAACCCTGGCATGTTCGATAGCAGAGACACCACGAGGTGCTTAACTGGCAGTAACACTGCCTTTCTCAACGTCTCCATTATCTGTGGCTATCATTTCTCTAACACTGCCTTTTGTCAATGTGTCCATTACACTGGCTAACAAAAAAAAATTTTTTTTCTTTCTCTAACATTTCTATGTTTTTCTGGTCAATTTTAATGCGCTGTTTTTAAATCTGCAAACCGTTTTTCTCTATCAGGTCGGGATCTCTAGAAATACGCAATTGAAGTTTTTTAACAACGCATACAGTATTACAACATCATTCGTACAAGAAGTATAACAGTTATGTAAGCTTGAATTTCTTTGTAGTCGACTTTTGTCGGTAAATGGCATGTGGTACATCACGATGAAGCATCCAACAATAATCGGCAAGCATGGTCACACTCCATAGGGAGCAGCGGTAGCATAGTGGTTAGTGCACTAGCTTCCTAGCGCAGTGGTCTATGGTTCGATCCCCAGATGAGGCGGAAAATTTTTAGGCCACAAACGGCTCCTGGGTCGACCCAGCCCCAAATGGGTACCAGAGCTACTCTGGGAAGGTTAAGGCGGCCGGCGTGATGCCGACCACATCACCCCTCGTGTGCCGACGGTCAAGATAATATGGGCCTAACACCATATTCCCAATATGCCTCAATGGGCGTGTAACTGGTTCCTTTACCTTTTTTCTATGGTCACACTCCACCGTCCTTGATAACGTGACTCCATTACGGCGATATCTTGATGGAATCGTTCTCCGTGTTCATCGCTGACTTCGCCAAGGTTGTCAGGGAAAAAGTCAAGATGCTAATCGAGCAAATGGATTTTGAGGAACATGTTACAGCCCATAATTCTGTATGCATCTATGCACTGCATAACAATATGCATATAGTCGACAGATTTGTGATTTCCCAGAAAGTTATCGACGATCGATTTGAATGCCATCCATGCGCGAAGTTCACTACCATGTAACAAGTTCTCGAATTGTTTGTCTGCAATAACTTTCCTAATCTGAGGTCCTACAAAGATACCTTCCTTTATCTTTGCATCGCTAACTTGCGGAAACTTTTCTCGAAGATAAGTGAAAGCTTTGCTCGTTTTATCTATAGCTTTTACGAAATTCTTCATGAGCCCTAACTTTATATGTAACGGTGGTAAAATGATGCTGTCTTTGTTAACTAATGGCTCGTGTATTACATTGTTATGCCCGAGCTGCATACGATCCCTGAAAGGACACACCTTTCTTGCATAATGTTCCTGTCTGTTGCGGCTGTCCCATTCACATAGGAAGCAACAAAATTTAGTATACCCAGTCTGCATGCCCGTGAGAATTGCAGTGACCTTTAGGTCTCCACAAATCCGCCATTGGTAGTCATTGTACTTTATTTTTGCCAAAGGTTTAGCCATATTGTCATAAGTTTCTTTCATATGAACAGAGTAGGCGACTGGAATTGATGAAAATAAATTTCCGTTATGCAATAACACGGCTTTTAGACTAGTCTTGGAAGAGTCGATGAAAAGTCGCCATTCGTTGACTATGTGCTCATGACCGAGGTGCACCATTAGACCGTTTACATCTTTGCAATAGCAAATGTCACCATCCATCTCAAAGTATTGAACAAGTTCTCTGTGTCTATGACGAAATTTAGATATCGGAGTATTGGGCACTAAAAGATTCCATTCTTTGAGTCGCGAACCGAGTAATTCCGCTTGTCCTTTGGTAAGAGCGAGATCACGTATTAGATCTGAAAGTTCTGAATGGTTAATTAAGTGAACACCATCATTCACCGGTACATAATTCGAGTCAGAATTAGTTTCTAAAGCAGGTAAACTATCACTTTCTGATGGTTCATTCACGTCCAACGGATATTGTTCTGGTGGAACTGGGATTGGACACGTGATTGGATCATGAGGCACTGGTTTCGAAACTGATTCAATATTTGGATAAACCACAGACTTTCTAGTTTTAAAAGTGAAACCATGGATATTTGTCAAGCAGAAGTAACAATCAGTAGCGTGATTTGTCGGTTCACGCCATATTACTGGCACTCCAAAAGGCATCGACTTATGCTTCGGCGATTTTCGTAACCAACCTGCCAATGTATTTGCACAAGTCGAACAAACTGCATATGGCTTCCAAGATTTATTTGCATCATCAACTTTCGAATCGAAATAAAGGTCATATGCTTTCTTTAGTAATGGTGTAAAGTTTTTCTGGTGAACACGATCGGTAAAATATCCGCACACGTAACAGAACAGATCAGCCAAATTTCTACAACTTCTAGAAGCCATATTTCGCTCAGAATTATTTCAAAATACAGTAACTATTTGAAAAATAGCGTAACATATGTCATGCATCTTTTAGCAGTATAAAAAGTAGAATTATTTTGCATTTTATTAATTTTTAATAAGTTATATAGTAAAAATGAAACGGAGCAAATAACGGTTTCCCAAAAATATATTTATTCACAAATATCTTAAGAACCCGATGTGATAGAGATAAACGGATTTCAGATTTGAAATCAGCGCAAGAAACTGACCTAAGAACACTTATTCTTATATAAGAAAGAAAAATGTTGTTTGTCAGTGTTATCTGTGGTTATCATTTCTCTGCCAGAGTGTCTACAATCAAGTTCTCAGTCTATGACTGTCATTCATTCATTGAAACCCCGTTTGTGTAGGTCCGTCAGCAAGTTCACGCCAACCTGTTCTATCCTGTCTCACCCCTTCGACGTCTCCATGTTTACCGTTTATAGTTCATTTTACACAGTTTTAAATTTTTTTAATTTTCAACATTATAGTTCATTTTACACAGTTTTAAATTTTTTTAATTTTCAACATTTGTTAGCAAATCGTCTATCAATTGACATGAGCCAGCCAACTGTCAGTGGAGCAAGAGATGACAAGAACGAGCCAAGTGTCAGTGGAACAAGAGATGACATGAGCCAGCCAACTGTCAGTGGAGCAAGAGATGACAAAAACCAGCCAAGTGTCACTGGAACCAAAAGATAACAAGAACTAGCCAAGTGTCAGTGGAACAAGAGATGACAAGAACCAGCCAAGTATAAGTGGAACAAGAGATGACAAGAGCCAGCTAAGTATCAGTGAAACAAGAGATGACATGAGCCAGCCAACTGTCAGTGGAGCAAGAGATGACAAGAACAAGCAAAGTGTCAGTGGAACAAGAGATGACATGAACCAGCCTACTGTCAGTGGAGCAAGAGATGACAAGAACCAGCCAAGTGTCAGTGGAACAAGAGATGACATGAGCCTGCCAACTGTCAGTGGAGCAAGAGATGACAAGAACCAGTCAAGTGTCAGTGGAACAAGAGATGACAAGAGCCGGCCAAGTATATCAATGGAACAAGAGATGACATGAGCCAGCCAACTGTCAGTGGAGCAAGAGATGACAAGAACCAGCCAAGTGTCAGTGGAACAAGAGATGACATGAGCCAGCCAACTGTCAGTGGAGCAAGAGATGACAAGAACCAGCCAAGTGTCAGTGGAACAAGAGATGACATGAGCCAGCCAACTGTCAGTGGAGCAAGAGATGACAAGAACCAGCCAAGTGTCAGTGGAACAAGATATGACATGAACCAGCCTACTGTCAGTGGAGCAAGAGATGACAAGAACCAGCCAAATGTCAGTGGAACAAGAGATGACATGAGCCAGCCAAGTGATAGTGAAACAAGAGATGACAAGAGCCAACCAAGTGATAGTGAAACAAGAGATGACAAGAGCCAACCAAGTGATAGTGAAACAAGAGAGAACAAGAGCCAGCCAAGTGTCATTGAAGCAAGAGATGACAAGAACCAGACAAGTGTCAGTGGAACAAGAGATGATATGAGCCAGTCAACTGTCAGTGAAGCAAGAGGTGACAAGAACCAGCCAAGTGTCAGTGGAAGAGGAGATGACAAGAACCAGCCAACTGTCAGTGGAGCAAGAGATGACAAGAACCAGCCAAGTGTCATTGGAACAAGAGATGACATGAGCCAGCCAAGTGATAGTAAAACAAGAGATGACAAGTGCCAACCAAGTGATAGTGAAACAAGAGATGACAAGTGCCAACCAAGTGATAGTAAAACAAGAGATGACAAGTGCCAACCAAGTGATAGTGAAACAAGAGATGACAAGAGCGAACCAATTGATAGTGAAACAAGAGATGACAAGAACCAGCAAAGTGTCAGTGGAGCAAGAGATGACAAGAGCCAGCCAAGTGTCAGTGGAGCAAGAGAGGACAAGAACCAGCCAACTGTCAGTGCAACAAGAGATGACAAGAGCCAGCCAACTGTCAGTGCAACAAGAGATGACAAGAACCAGCCAAGTGTCAGTGGAACAAGAGATGACAAGAGCCAGCCAAGTGTCAGTGGAGCAAGAGAGGACAAGCACCAGCCAACTGTCAGTGCAACAAGAGATGACAAGAGCCAGCCAAGTATCAGTGGAACAAGATGTGACGAAACGCTGTCCCTGTCCTTTTGTGTGATCTCACACCTCCAGCCCTACGGTGGTATCATTTCTTCTTCAATTTTCTCTCCGATCGCTTTTATTTGGCATTTCATTTTTCCCTTTTATACATTTTACTGTTTATGCTGGACATAGCATGGGAAAGTCTCTAACACGCTACTCCCCTATGGCAGTATTTGCTACGGGAGTAATTCTTATCTTACTGCGTTGCATTCACGCTTCACGAAGACGTGTTAAGTTACGCCAGGTTATCAGACGGTCAGCGACAATATTTTATCGCATAATCTGTCTGACCATCTTTTCAAGCGACGGTGCTTGTTTATCCAAGCTTGTGTTGGGCAGGAGTACTGAATAGAACCAGATTTGTTTGTCTGGCGAAACAGAGGTGACTAGCGACCATCCCTGAGTCATTACGCCAGAAAAACATGGTCACAATATTATGATGGAAAGAGATCTGTCTGTAAGTTGGTACACAAGGGCATCGGACAGCATATTACCATATATAGGAGACGCGACCTTTGCAACATTTTTCCATGTCGGAAATATTTTGAAAGTACCACACCCGACCTGTTTGAAGATGATTGGAGCGTTTATTTAACTCCATAACAAACGAAGGCGTGGGAAGAATATAGTCTGACCCTTTCGCAGTTTTATTTCACTGTGAATTTCACGCTCGCCAAGACCCCATCAGACCTCGCCAGAGTGAAGACTAGATTCATAATTCCCTTTGTTAACCGGACCTTTTATTGGAGAACCAAACAAGACTTACCAAGCACATGAAATCTCTACATTTTAATAAAGAACACCGGGACTAGGAAACTGAAGAAACACACGGAGTCAGAGAGGGAATCTATTGTAAAATTACAGACATCTCAGACGCGTGTAAGAGAACGATTCGTCTCTTTTATTCATCTGAGCAACAAGTCTGTAGCCAAGATTGGCGTAAGTTGTGATTTACATTTCATATTTTATTAATTACATGTGAACTAACATATATATGTATATATTACCATGTGAAGTTTAATGCGTGAAACTCGCTATTGGATGTCAAAGTCATTTGAGTCTGGCAACCTCAGCGTATAGAATGATGATTCATGAACCACCACTGCACGGGCTGGTGATTGTTTTATTGATAGTTTCGTAAAGAGAACTAAAAGCATAAAGTAGTTCCGGGTTCCCTATGGATCAGGGAGGGAAAGATGCAAGAAATGATGTACATTCTAAGTACAATACTTACATTTTCAAAGCAGTGTAAATGTCCCTAAAAACATAGTCACTTTAAAATTAATGTAAGTTTTCAAGCTTTAAAATATCTATGTGAAAATATTCATCTTAAATTAATAGAAGTTTCAAACTTTCCACAATGTTAAATGTAAATTAAACATAAATGAATTTATATTTTGAACACTTTTAAAACAGTGGAGATGTAAATGTAAAACATATTATATCTGTACGCTTAACCTTTTCATTTAAATGTAATGTAAAGCTAAAGCTATCCAGTTTAAATCTTAAGAAAGTTTTATCCCGAGGGATTAAATTTAATTCTCATCGAGGGTAAATTCTGACATGGGATGGTAGAATAGAAGAGGGGGAGGGGGGCACATAACTATGTGTCGGAAAACGCCATACTCAGAAGAGCGTTTCGTTTCTATTTCTATTACCAGTTATTGGTGGTACCAGCAGAAAGTATTATCTCTGGAACCAAGTGAAGGTAGAAGTGGACTGACGTCGTGCGAGACGCCATCAAAAGACAGACTAGAAACAGCTTGGCCGTTACTTCTTGACGTTCTGGGAACGTGCGGCGCCTGAACTTTGACCAGAGACGAGCGCGAGCAGAGAGAAAAGAACCTACCCATTAGGAGGAGGATTAGAATCATCATTGGCAGCTAAGTTAACCTACATGCTGCCATTTGAACTTCTTATTAAAACCCATCACCCGAGTGATGAAAACCTTATTTTGTAATTAACTATTATTCCTTTCTTTTAAACTGTTAAACGTAAAGGGATTATTAAATTTTGTTATTTGTAATGTTACAAATTTAACTTCGATTCAATCACTTTAAATGTACTACATGTTTGTCTCAGTCAAAGTTACTAAACACCCACTCTAAACAGAGCTATTTTATAATAATAATTCCACTGATTAACTCAAACGTGAGGAGTTAACGAGCTAGAACAAACCATTGCTTAAATTCTTCATAAAATGTGTCGGCAGATTACATAATTAACGTGCTCAGCAAAGCAACAGTCAGCATTATTTTCGCTTATCTGAATATCTTGTGAAGACTCCCATGTGATAGAAGCTTTACTACTCTTCTATCTACATTTCTGCCAAGAGTAATCTTGTGTAAAGATAGAATCCATTGAAGCCTATAATAGATACTCTTGAGTTTTGGCCACTGTTGGACCACTACTGCAAAGCAGGGGAGGCAATACCGTCACACAAGAGATGACAAGAACCAAGTGTCAGTGGAACAAGAGATGACTAGAACCAGACTAGTGTCTGTGGTACAAGAGATGACAAGAACAAGCCAAGTTTCTGTGGAACATGAGATGATAAGAGCCAGCCAAGTGTCAGTGGAGCATGAGATGATAAGAGCCAGCCAAGTGTCAGTGGAACAAGAGATGACAAGAGCCAGCCAAGTGTCAGCAGAACAAGAGATGACAAGAGCCCGCCAAGTGTCAGTGGAACAAGAGATGACAAGAGCCAGACAAGAGTCAGTGGAGCAAGAGATGACAAGAGCCAGACAAGTGTTAGTGGAGCAAGAGATGACAAGAGCCAGACAAGTGTGAGTGGAACAAGAGATGACAAGAGCCCGCCAAGTGTCAGTGGAGCATGAGATGACATGAGCCAGTCAAGTGTCAGTGAAACAAGAGATGATAAGAGCCAGCCAAGTGTCAGTGGAACAAGAGATGACAAGAGCCAGCCAAGTGTCAGTGGAGCAAGAGATGACAAGAGCCAGACAAGTGTGAGTGGAACAAGAGATGACAAGAGCCAGCCAAGTGTCAGTGGAACAAGAGATGACAAGAGCCAGACAAGTGTTAGTGGAACAAGAGATGACAAGAGCCAGCCAAGTGTCAGCGGAACAAGAGATGACAAGAGCCAGCCAAGTGTCAGTGGAGCAAGAGATGACAAGAGCCAGACAAGTGTGAGTGGAACAAGAGATGACAAGAGCCAGCCAAGTGTCAGTGGAACAAGAGATGACAAGAGCCAGACAAGTGTCAGTGGAACAAGAGATGACAAGAGCCAGCCAAGTGTCAGTGGAGCATGAGATGACATGAGCCAGCCAAGTGTCAGCGGAACAAGAGATGACAAGAGCCAGACAAGTGTGAGTGGAACAAGAGATGACAAGAGCCAGCCAACCCAGGCAATAAGGGTCATCGACCTTAACAACTAGGTGGAAGCTAGAGGGTTAGTGGGTCACCTACTGAAGTGGTCGTTCGGGCACTGCATGATTTCGTGACTTCTCAGTTAATCCCTGCTTGAGCTGATGTCACGTGACTTCTCAGTCAATCCTTGCTTGAGCTGATGTCACGTGACTTCTCAGTCAATCCCTGCTTGAGCTGATGTCACGTGACTTCTCAGTCAATCTCTGCTGGAGCTGATGTTACGTGACTTCTCAGTCAATCCCTGCTAAAGCTGATGTCACGTGACTTCTCAGTCAATCCCTGTTTGAGCTGATGTCACGTGACTTCTCAGTCAATCCCTGCTTGAGCTGATGTCACGTGACTTCTCAGTCAATCCCTGCTTGAGCTGATGTCCCGTGACTTTTCAGTCAATCCCTGCTTGAGTTGATGTCACGTGACAGGAAGACTTGGTCTACGTTTGTTGAAGGCATATTCTCCTTCGGGAGGCGAAGGTGATGATGATGAGGAGGAGGAGGAGAGAAATGAAGAAGAACCAAAACAATTTTAATGAAAAAAAAAAGCGTTGAAGAAAACTCAAGTGGTCTCAAATTATGGAAATATTTAACTACAACAGTGAATAGTTAATATTAACACTGCTTTCACTAATGATAAACAAAAAAAAAGAAAATATTTAATGTTATAAATCTATGTTAGTAACAGGTCCCATAATAAACCTGGCTACTTTAACACAATGATTAATATCTCATTAGTTATCTTAATCAATATTAGATATCGTTGTCAGATAATATCGATTCCGCACCGGAATCTGAACTTTTCCTCTTTGGAACTCTATTGGAAACAAGTAATTGATTAACAGATAAAGAAACTCCAATCCACTGTCGTTCACGTAATTATAACGAACGGTTACGCTATCACGTGACGTCTTTGTATTGCATATCAATTTTTCATCTGTTTACAAGCATACGTTAGTTGTGAATTATCCAGACAACAATCAGGATTTTTCTGGTTTTTCTTCCTGACACAAAACGGTCATTGAATCTCTTGGAGCTGTAGCACGCGGCTGTAATGTTTCCATATTGTGACAAACTGCCACAGAGTTCTTTTTTACGATGTTTTAACACACAAAGACTTACTGTTTTAGTAACCATGGTAATTTGTAGTTCAAAATTTTACCACCGAATAACGGTCAAGAGGGGACAAATATAATAATTAATAATTTACCTACCTATGACATTGCTGTTCCATTGTCATCCTACCATTTGTAATTCAGATTTAAAGAAAAATTAAATACATTACAACATTGAATCTTCCTACAGTAATTACTACTGATGTGATGTACAGCGATATAAATGAGTTAATATCGTTTAATTACATCAATTATTGGGTAGTCGAGAACTGTGTAGTCTGATAATTCTGCAGTAATGTCCGGATAGACAATTAGTTGTTGTGCCGCATCCTGTCATAAATCGTCAGTCACTGCGCGTGGAGTAAAAGTGTTATGTTATCTGTACTGAAATATAGTTATACCATTTATGATTATGGCCGCGCTACCTTACCTAAACAGACAAAAATATTGTATCATGTGTATTCTAAATAAATAAACCAAGTCTACTAGTTCAGAATTATTTTCAAATTTATGTGGAAACTCGCGAATGCGGCGTGGTTCTCAGACTGATAATCAGGTGCACATGAAGTGATGACGACACGAGAATCGTTAGATGTTTATTTTCACAACGGTAGAAAAAGATGATATGGACACGTCTGACTGAGATAATGACCTGCCCCACATGAGCTTGGCGTTTGTTGAGGAAGTGAGTGATCGCACGTGCGAACAAAAGACAAACATATTTCTGGTGAGATAACTATATTTCTGACAATACAATTGTACTGCTAGTGAATCCTCGTTGGAATCATTGGAAAGATTTGCCTATAATATTTTTTTGTATCTCTATCTCTGTCTCTCTTTTCACATTTTCTTTCTGAGTTTATTCGTATCTCGTTTTATCTGTGTCTTCCTTATAGTTCGCTCTATGATAATTATATATTTCTTTCTGGTTTTTTTTCATTCTGTATCTTTCTCTCGCTATCTCTGTGTCTCTTTCCCTCTTTGAAGATAAAGTTCGTACTTCGTTCGTCCGTTCTATCTGATTCTGCTCTTGAGTTAGGGAGAGCAAAGAAAAACACCCAATAGCAGGCTGTTCAAATATTTCAGGAGTTCTGATCCTATACTACCCTAATGTGATCATACTCGAATTATTGTCAGATTTACTGTATAGATGTTTTGGATTTGTTTGTCTGTTTGTTTGTTTTTTGCATTTGTTGTTGTTTTTTTTTTCATTAAGTTCTTGTTTGTTTAAAAACAACAAATACTTTATTTTGATTATGATTGGGTGTCGTGATTTAGTCTGTCTCACAACACGGTTTTCTGTATACTTAGAAGTAAATCTGACCATACCGACCGCCATAGGTTGAGAACTATCTGATACACTAGCCAATGGAAACGCGTCCTTCTTGGTGTGTGTTGTAAAACGTACCATGCTTAACATGGAGGCCCATTGTGTGCAACTTATAGTACGAAGCTATTTAATTTTGGAAAGAATAAAGAAGTATCACCGGAAAGGATTATATAATTCAACTACGGGAATGTTACGCTAGACGTACGTGTAAAAGCTTTCTCGAATAGTATTTTAGTAAGATAGAAATATCGAGGGAAAGGGCTTCGTTACATCAGGTTAGTCCCAATTTAGCTAGTAAAAGCATGCATATATTAAAATGCATTTTGCAAACTAACCAATTAGAAGATAGATCAATACAGAATAATTCATAGAATAATTAAAGCTTTAGATGACCAAAATCGCCCCATAAATAAGAAAGATACTTGATATTAAAAATTTTGCTAATTGAACAGAAGGCAAAATTTTGCCTCATTTTGAGATTTTTAACACCCTTTTGCCCCATGCCATCCGAAACGGCGGATGTGCTAGTATATAAGACCTTGCCCTTGGCTAAATTGAGGCCACAAAATTTAAAAATACAGCTGAACAGAAGAGAGCGGTAAAAGTGTAAACGTCTTATAACTTTGCCACCGCATCTGCCTAGCAGACCTAGATGCCCATTAACAGCCTGTTACAGCTTGTGTGTATTGCCTGAGGGTAAGAATGAATATATATATGTATATAATTATGTAATTTTCCTGTGATTAATCCACTTGTGCGTTAGGAAGTGTGTAGCATGTGTAAACTCTTGGAGACGAAAGGCAGCCTTGTAAAATGTGTAGAATAATTGAGAAATGATGGACAAAGTACGCCTGTAAGTTTGACAAAGTGTTTGAAGGAGTATTTCTTAAAGGAACGACACACTTACCAGGAACATAAGGAAGGATGACAGGAATTGTTTTAAAGTATTGATCAAGGTATTACTTAGTGCTTTATACTAGACCAAATCATTGTATGAAAGCGGATCATGGACAACTGGATCTAACTTAGGATTTATAAGGAAAGTGTAGTCACATTGAACTGGCTGTGAGTGGTATTGAGGTAAATTGTCCTGTGCATATGTTAGCACAATGTCTGACACTGTTTGTTATGTCCACTGTATGTGAGGACGGAATAGTGCTGGACCATACAGGGGTTGTGATTATTTGTATTCCAGGTTTTATCCTGCAAACTACCAGAAGTATATGAATCATCTATCTCTGTTGAACTCTGAGGTGCAAGTGCTCTTAAAGTCATTGGAGCCAGATACCCAGTGTCCACTGCCTGGTAATTCACAGACGTGTTAGTCCATGGCGGGAGTGTGATTGATCTCTACATAGAAGATAAGTGGCAAAACAAAGCCACTGGTCAGCATATTCATACTCTACCTCTAATATATATAATAAAAAGATAAAAATACAGTGTATGATGAATCCTTGTGGACATAAATTTGATAATTACTACTTTACAGTCCAGTAAGAGTGACAAAACATATATGTATTAGATAATTAGTAATCAAAAGGTGAAATTCATCATATTGATCCATTTTGATAATTGATATTCCATGCATATTTATTTCATTATGTAAATACATTTGATTCATTATAAGTTACCTAACCGAAAAGATACACGGTATAAGTTAAATAAATTGTAAATATGTACCATCAGACTTGCTGAAATTATTTAAATTAAGATCCAAGTTTTGTTGATACATATATTATAATGGTGTATGCTTTTAATTTAATGGGGGAATGAAAGGCTATAGTATGCAAGATAGGTGAACGGGGAAGGGCAGAATGTTAGACGGGCCTGTGCGTCCAATTCTTAACCCTTTGAAAATACAGTTTGTTCGTTCGTTCGTTCGTTCACTTTCTCTCTCTCGTTCCCACGATTGTCGTCCTAGTTGGAATACGTGTCTCTACATCTTTCTTTATTGCTCTCTGATTGACTTTGTCTTCCTAGTTCGAATACGTGTCTCTACATCTTTCTTTATTGCTCTCTGATTGACTTTGTCTTTCTAGTTCGAATACGTGTCTCTACATTTTTCTTTATTGCTCTCTGATTGACTTTGTCTTCCTGTCTCTGAGTTTTCTTGTTGTACGGTATTATCTCCTGTTCTCTCTCTCTCTCTCTCTCTCTCTCTCTCTCTCTCTAATGTCCCTCTCATAAAGAGCGCTTGATGTTTCCTTTTCTAGAAAATTCCATCTTTTCTTTTAATATTCATCGAGTTCTAGTGCTGGGAGAATCTTTTGAAATCATGAATGTTAAAAGAAAAACGAAAATGCAGTAGAGAAAGAAGCTCATCTGTAAGCAGAGAAGATCTTTGTTTTATAACGAAATTTGTTATGAAACAAGATTATAATGTGAAGAAAAAAAAAACACACACACGACAGGGATATGAGAGAGCTGACGCTTGGGTTAATTCTGACAGATATTATATTAGTGTCAGGTAACCCAGGAGATGTGGGATTCTACTGTGGAAACACTGAGCTTTCCAAGGATAGACCGTGATAAAATCATGTTTGCTCTCAGGTTTCAGACAATTGGGAATTTGTGCAGCTTATGTGTGACTTTAGGCAGGGAGGAGAAAATGGGGGGTGGGGAAGTGGAGAGAGAACGAAAAACTGTATTAACAAGTACTCGTTTACAAAATTTGCTACAGATAGTTAAGTTACAAACTTGAAAATAATCAAACTTACATTTTTACTGAGACGATTTGACAGTATTTTCCTATTGTCTGCTCACATTCCCGCAGTATAATGACACCCTCATGGAGAGATGTTCGCTCTAGTTCAAAGTTCAAACTATACAACTATTATCACTGTTTCCTACAATTCAACAGAGCGCTGGAAAATTCAGACTAATTTTTTTTTTTTTTTTTTTTTTTGGGAACCGAACGTTAACCTTACTTCAAAGAAAATACAGGTTCTATCTCATACCGTTCACAAATACGGGCAATTTTATTAGGCTAAGTCCTGGCATTTTCACTGAAACGCGAGAAAATGCCTATAATACCAGGAATACGGTAAAGGTCAAGGATCCCGTTACACGCCCGTTGAGGCATATTGGGAATACGGTGTTAGGCCCATATTTTCTTGACCATCGGCACACTAGGGGTGATGTGGTCAGCATCACGCCGGCCGCCTTAACCTTCCCAGAGTTGCTCTGGTACCCAATTCATGAGGATGGGTCGACCCCGGAGCCGTTTGTGGTCTAAAAAAAATCCCACCTCAACTGGGGATCGAACCATGGACCACCGAGGTAGGAAACCAGTGCACTAACCACTGCGCTAACGCGAAAAAAATGCCTATAATACCAGGGATACCTGAGGGAGATGGTTGGCCGACTACAGGGGTTGTCTAGAGCAGGGGTTGTCAACATTATCTAGGGCAGGGGTTGTCAACATTATCTAGAGCAGGGGTTGTCTAGAGCAGGGGTTGTCAACATTATCTAGGGCAGGGGTTGTCAACATTATCTAGAGCAGGGGTTGTCTAGAGCAGGGGTTGTCAACATTATCTAGAGCAGGGGTTGTCAACATTATCTAGATCAGGGGTTGTCAACATTATCTAGAGCAGGGGTTGTCAACATCATCTAGAGCAGGGGTTGTCAACATTATCTAGAGCAGGGGTTGTCAACATTATCTAGAGCAGGGGTTGTCAACATTATCAAGAGCAGGGGTATTCAACATTATCTAGAGCAGGTGTTGTCAACGTTATCTAGAGCAGGGGTTGTCAACATTATCTAGAGCAGGGGTTGTCAACATTATCTAGGGCAAGGGTTGTCAACATTATCTAGAGCAGGGGTTGTCAACATTATCTAGAGCAGGGGTTGTCAACATTATCTAGAGCAGGGGTTGTCAACATTATCTACAGCAGGGGTTGTCAACATTATCTAGAGCAGGGGTTGTCAACATTATCTAGAGCAGGAGTTGTCAACATTATCTACAGCAGGGGTTGTCATCATTTTCTAGAGCAGGGGTTGTCAACATTATCTAGATCAGGGGTTGTCAACATTATCTAGAGCAGCGGTTGTCTAGAGCAGGGGTTGTCTAGAGCAGGGGTTGTCAATATTATTTTGTTCATGGCCCCTTTCTGAGCCTCTTTTATCTCTGTTTCCCCCCCCCCCCCTTTCCGCCTCGTAGTCGCTGTTAGCTGGAAAAAAAGCACTTTAGCATCTTACTGTGGCCCCCTAGAAATATAGCATGGCCCCACGTTGAGAATCACTGATCTAGAACTGGGTTTATCAACCCAATGTGATTGAAAAAGAAAAAAAAAAAGTAAACGTCGTGTTTGTAAACTTTGCACGCCGTGTGATGTTAGTGGTCGCAGTGGTGGGCGGTGAGCAAACAGTCCCGTATGGCATTGCGCAATAGGACAGTGTTCACTCTTGCAAAAATTCTATATGTCATTAGCATCTTGTAGAGTAGAAATTTGTGATAAGACGTTTAGGTATAATAAAAGATAAGATAAGATTTTTTTAATCAAGTAGAAAATGAAAAAAAAAAACTTGCTTTAGAGTTGAAATCCTTTGTGGGGAAGGGGGAACGACACAGAAAAGACAGACTAATAAGTTGACCAAAATAAACAGATCATCAGACACAAAAAATCTGTATCTACTCAAAACAGCATTGATAATTTTTATTGGATTATTATATTAACAACTTACTCATCACGCTAACGTACCAGTATCTGTAGATAAATTAATTTTTATCCATGGGTTCACTGAAAATTATTTCAAGGGTTCGTCCAGGATTAAAAATAAGATTGAGAAAAGTAGATCTAGAGATATACCAAGTCATCCCCTGTCATCTACCGTTAAATTGTGAACGAGCGGTTGGTGACTCCTGATCTAAATCACATCAACCTGTCTTTCATCTATATCGGCCCAACTAGGTGAACAATTTTCAGTGTCAATCTGTGAATAACTAACACGTGCCAAACCTACACCTGGCTGTATTAAACTATTTTCACTAACTAATGTCCAGTTGTTGGTAGTAGAGCGGTGCCATTAAAGTTGACAGTGATGTATTGATTTGTTAGGTACATTTTATTGTCAGTTTTCTGGCATGCCGTATGTTCAAGAGCAGATTTGTTAAAGACGAGAGTATGCGAAAGCACTATGTTTGTTTGTTTGTGCGTTTGTTTGTCACTTTATCGCACCCAGATTCAAATTAGGAGCGTCACACGTTGACCAATACGTAGAAAGTGCTTATTTGATTATTGTGATTATTTTCTTGAACTAATTAGGCTACGTAAAGTGTCTAGGGTTATGATATGTAGTGTGGTGTAATAGGTTATAGATATACCCACAGATACTTAACAAGACTAATAATATTAATAAATGTTAAAATACACTGAACTAACTCACGTGTGTAAAATTTTTTGATAGAATTATATTACATTTATTTTGTTCTGGGTCAATTTTTTAGGTTGACCAGAACTTAAAAGGATTTAGAGATTATGAAAGAAATGCATGGAATATTATATCATAAATGCAATAGTGTACATATATATGTACTATACTAGTTAGTTTTATTAAAATGTTCTAGTAGTCATCTACTTGGGAGGATAGTTAATGTTTGTACTGTTGGGGTGGCCTCATCACACCTGTCTATATTGACTACACAGTGTCCAGAAAATGGTGGGAATTTTTATGGGGGTATTAGTAACTAAACGGTGTTGGTGAATGTCCAGCAGACCAGAGGCTCACTCATCTTGTAGTTGTAGCTCTGGTGCTGAAATCTTGTGGTCCCACCTCTCCGTGCTGGCGGGCAATAATGGTGGTCTCTGTCACAAGTACTGCACAGATACACTCGAGTAAAGTCACCAACTGAATAGACACTGCTTTGTCGACAACAGAAACTCACAGCTCAGATTATGAATAAATAACACAGAATTGCTAGCAAAACTCAGCTGAGCTGCTGGCTATAGTATGGCGTCCCTAAACTTCTTACACTTTCTTTCATATGGAAATCACCACACTTTAAAATCTGTGTCTATCACTGAACAACTATTGAAGAATGACCCCAAATCCGCGTCTAAGCGCCGACAATATGCTTGTCTGTGGCCAATCACTGCCTAGGTTTATTTGAATTTCAAATTTCCTACACTAAAGTCATTTCAGTCATGCTTCAGTCAAGTATGGATGTTTATCTGTTAGTCTGTCCGTCTCTACTTGTGTTTCTACTAAATGTACTTGATTTTTGAACCAACCTTTCTCTCCCCTCCAAAATTTTGTCGTTAAAAGTTATTTTTAGACACAGCCACCACAAATATCCCTTCTCTTCCATACTACGTAGATTTGAACACCTGCGTCTCGAGGTCGTGTTTTTTTTTTCAAATAGCGACACTTTTTATTCAGTACAGTTCGTCGCTGATGTGAACAACACTGTCTTTTGTCATTATCTTCAATATTATCTATCCGTTTGTAAAATTAAGACCATATTAGTTCACTGCTCAGAATGGGCCATCCGGCCAGCTAATTTTTATATTCCTAACATTAATATTAAGAAAAAAGTACTTTTTAAATTTTGTAATATTCCAAACATCTGCGTTTTAGCCGCTGAATTCAAATCAAGGGCTTGGTATTGCAAAAGCGTCCAATAAATGACTGTGGCGTAACATATCTATGGTCCCTTCTGTCGAGTTGCTTACTTTTTATGTCAACTTGGGAAACGTGACTTTTCTCCGTTTCCCCCCCAATTGCGTCTCTTTAGCCTTTCTAGTCTCACGCAATCTTTCCAGTCATATTTTTTTCCTTTTTGATCCGCCGTTCCCCTCCTGTCTAGCGAGTCAATTTTTATGGAGGGTGATGACCCGCGGTCTGGGCGATCATGTACATCAGCAGCCTACGCATTATGTTTTTTATCCTTATAGGTTATCCTTGGAGGTATTTTACCGTTGTATCTCTGTCAATTTCACTACACATCTCCCCACTTGAAAACATGCCTATGGCAAGTTCCAAAACCAGCGATACACATAGGTAAAATTACTCCTCACGTCTGCCACTACTCTAATTTTGATCACAGGGGTGCCGACTGAGGAAATCTGCACCGACATTCAATTTGCCTGGGATATATTGGATACTGAACTGATAAGGTTGAAGCAACAAAGACCACCTCAGCAATCTTGCGTTTTCATGCTTAGCCTGAGACAAGAACACGAGAGGCTGATGTCCGTCTCCACCACAAAAGTCCTACCATACAGATAGATTTGAAACTTCTTTATTGCCCAGATTAATGCTAAACATTCTTTTTCGCTTGTGGAGTATCCTTGTTCCGCCTTATTCAATTTGCGGCTTGCATAAGCGACTGGTTTAAGTTCCCCATCAGGTGAAGATGATCTTTGCAACAAAGCCCCTCCGAGTCCCACATTACTTGCATCGGTTCTTAAGACAAAGTCCTGTGTCAAATCAGGCAGTTTGAGAATAGGCTTGCTAGTGAGTTTTTCCTTTAACTCTTGGAACGCTAGTTCACATTGTGCAGTCCAAATAATTTTATCTGGAAGTCCCTTGCGAGTCAGATCAGTCAGAGGAGCACAAATAGCGTTAAAATTCTTGATGTATTTCTGATAAAATCCGCATAACGACACAAATGATCGCACGTCCTTTTTTGTTTGCGGCCTAGGTGCTCTCTGCAGTTTTTCCAAGTTCTTAGGATCAGGGGTCATATTACCCTGATATACAGTGTGCCCCAAGAATTCCAACTCTTTACATCCAATACAACATTTTGTTGGCCTAGCAGTCAAATTCGCCTCCCGAAGTCTATCAAACAACATCTCCAGAGCTTCAATGTGTTCTTCAAATGTCTCTGTGGCGACGAGAATATCATCCATGAAATTCGTGATACATGGGTTATTCAGGGGATCCAACAATTTTCGCATCATCCTTGAAAACACGCTCGGAGCGTTGGAGTCCGTTTATGGTAATGGTATTGATTTTATCACGCGAATGGTTGAATACGAACAAAATGTCAATAAACTTCTTCAAACGAACATTCCAACAGGTATCGTTGCATTGGGTGAACTGGGTAAGTATTGGCAGCACACAAGTCGGTGTTTACTGTACATGTATTTTATTGACGTGACACCAACGAAGTGGAACAAGACAATCATAGTTACAGATGTGAAGATCATACGTTAAAATGTTAATATCACTGTTAAAAGTTGTTGTAGATTCTCTAACAGTTAAGTTCTCTTATTCCAGTGACTAAGGATCACTTCCATTTCATATAACAGACATGGTAATTAACGTCCATTGACCTTCTCCCAAGGACGTTTATTAAGGCAAACGGATTCATTCTCACGGAGCAATAATTTATATCATACTTGTAAGCATCCCAGACTTTGTTGTAAAATTCTTGGATAGCATATCCAATCCAAACAAAAGGCAGATATAACAATACAACCAAGTTAGTGTTTCATCTTGGCTAACCTCTCGGTATCCATACCACGACTTTGGCATAGGTAAAACGGCATATTAAACATGTGAAGCATATATCTATATTCATTAACTTGATTCCACATATGGATTCTCCCTCTACAAAAGATTCCAAAGGCTATCGACTCCGTGTGTCCAATTCTAGGAATGTCATCTCCGATGAATTCCCGCTAGACCATTAATAGGAGCGGCCTGATACTTTAATTTACATAATTAAACTTGCCATACGAAATGGGGCGACACTTACTTCAGACATCCACTATTGGCTTCGCCATGAAGACCAATAGATACGAATACAACTGCTGGCTTCTTCAAATCTGCCAGGAATCAAATAATAACACTGCGGACATAAAATGTCGTCCGAGCTGCCCCTATCATGACGTCACAATCTCTCAACTAGGTTACACGTGCGTCCAAAGCAACTCACACAGCATTGTGCACGTCAGTGCGTGAATCAATCGAACGCACAAACAATATAACTACATAAAACTGGTGCGTACATTTGGCAGGACCGAAGACTACCCCCTTAGGTAATAAATGTACGTAACAGCTCCCTTATTACCTCCCCTTAAAAAAATTAATCCCATTAATTTTTTTCGAACTAATTACTCGAGAGAGGTGAGTCAAAACTACAACAAGATTTATGACATGCATAAAATTATATCATATTAAGAAAAGAATATTGACTTGAAATTAATATAACTAAATGACAGTATGCATTAAAGCACACATCCACCATCGACCTACTTTGGAACGATGTGGTAATATTCGAAGTAAAAAGAAGTTGAAAAAATGAAAATGAAAATGAAAAATCAACAAAAAAGATGATAATAAAATTCAACTAAGTTTTCAACAAAATTTGAAACATATGATTTCAAAAAATGAAAATGAACAGCAACACTGATGATAATCAATGATAAAAGAATCAGTGAAACAGAAAATTTTGAAATACAATGTGCAAAAATGAAGCAATGTAAAATTAAACACTTTAAGAAGCAACGCACTTACTGATATCTAGCACTAGTAAGTTTGACTAGTTATCTAAAAGTAAAATATCATGTAGTGGGATACGTGACTACACGTATTGCGAGACACTAATAAAGTTAGTAGATGTGTGATTTATAAACAATCAAATTGATTAAATTGAATTAATCTAATTCTAGTATTTAATTACACATAAATAAATAACTAGTAATTTATTCTAAGTAATTCTAATTTCAGTCATTGTGAATATTCGTTCAGAACTATTTAGAGTCAACAAGAATAGGTCCTAATGTTCCATGCACGAAATAAGTTAACGAACACGATATGTAGTGTAATATGTTCCATAACACTAATGAATGTCTATTTGTCGTTTTTACCAATGTTTCCATACTAAAAAAAAATGTTACTTTAATATCACTGTTCCCGTTCTAATAAAACGTTACTTCACAAGAAATAATGTTATATAATCCATACGTAAGTATATTCTGAAAGTTATATATATACGAATACTGTAGAGCTACACATAGTAATTCACAGATGTACAATTAACGACACTGTACAAAGTTATTCATGTTTCGGTGAGGACGTGTCTCGATCCAAAAGTAGTTTAGTTTCACCAAGTTCACTAGGGCATCTTGAAAGACAGTCTGCAAATACATTCTGCACTCCAGGAATAGCACGTATCTCAAAGTGGAATGGCTGGAGAGCTATAGCGTAACGCGCTGACTTTGATGACTTAACGTTTCCAGTATTCAATGCCGTAAGAGCTTTCTGGTCAGACTCCACCACAAAGTGTGAGCCGAGCAGGTAACGTTCCAGTTTTGTGATTGACCATACAAGAGCAAGGAGCTCTTTATCGAGAACGGAGTACTTCATTTCACTCGTCGTAAGCTTTCTGGATACGTACATAACAGGAAATAAGGTACCTCCGTATTCTTGCATCAAAACTGCCGCGATAGCGTAGGAAGAAGCATCACTGCGAAGAACAAAGGTGAGATCTTTGTTAGGCAACCTTAAAAAAGGCTTATTTGAAAAAAAAATTTGTTTTATATAGTCTAACGCCGTTTGGTGATCCTGCGACCACTTTATTACATTAGGTGTGCCTTTCTTCAGTAACGAAGAAAGAGGTGCAGTTATAGTAGACAAATGAGGGATGAATTTAGAATAGAACTGTATTAGTCCTAAGAGTGACCTCACTTGTTTTTTTTGTCTTAGGTGCTGAGATGTTTAAAATTTTAGAGACGTTACTGTCTTCTGTATAAACCGCTGTACCTTATAACCGCGACCTNTACAGTGACCAAGAAATGAGATGTCATGAAAACCGACAAAAGCCTTTGATGGTTTTGCTGTTAAGTTGTAATCCCGTACGGTAGAAAGTAAAGATTTTAAACCCTGAATATGTTCATCCCAAGAGTCACTGAAAAGACAGATGTCATCTATATAAGTAATGACATCGGGACGATGAGACAATATGCGACGCATCATGCGTACAAAGGTAGCTGGCGCATTCATTAACCCGAAAGGCATAAAATTCCATTGAAAAAAGTTCATGAGAACTAGAAAAAGAACAAATGACTATTACAAGAAAGAAATGATGACTGCATAGGCTGAGTCATCAAAGAATGTGATATCAAAATTCAATATAGTAGGTTACTATCTGCGTGACGCAGAATCAGGTACTAATCGTAACCTGAGGGAATGGTGGTGAAAATACACACCATTTCCCGCTCGATAGCCATGCGAGCATCTCTATATGGTCCTAAAGTTACCACGGCGTCACCATACCTGTTAGTGATATGAGGTAACAGACGCACGAACCTAACGTCCGCCGTGTGGTTGAGAAAAATCTCCTAGTGCCTGCCAAGTAGTTCGTTGTGGCAGATTTTGCACAAGGATGGTGCGAGAAGATGCACCTCTACCAATATAAGTGGTACCATTATCACAAGAGTGGGAGTAAGGTTGATGAGTAACCTTAGTCCTTTGAGGTAAATTACAATATTTATTATTTTCTACATGTAGAATTATTGTTCTTAAATGTACCATACCCCTGTAATTGAGTATTATTACTTATGCCAGACAAAGGTGTAGGTGTACGGCATGTCGTAGACACCTGCTTGCTAGGCAAAGTTAAAACCTTATTGACAACCTTATTGGTTTTAGTTTTCTCACCTGAGTTACAACTATTATTTTTATTAGGAACATCCTTTCCTTTTTTTTTACAAACTTAACCTTTTTCTTACGATCAGTTGACTGCTGATCAATTCGAGGGAAGGTATATGACTTACTAGTCTTTACAGGTTGCGTTAAAACCTTAATATCATTCTTAAGAATGGAAGCATGTCGTAAAGGTTGTAATCCATTAGCCACAGTGGCGTAATGAACCATGGAATCATTTTCACTACTAGATTCCGATACATTAGCATTACCCAATATGTTAATAGCATGTGCATGTGACACAACTCTAGGTATAGACTTAAATGCATAGGCATCCTGTATATGCTGCTTTTCCCATTCAGCAATTTGCTGTGGGGTACATTCCTTTATATCATGTATGCGACCAAGTATTACATCACAGATTGGGTTTGGAAGAAGACATGCTTGGATCTGTCCTGAAAAAAATGGAGTATGAAGTGTTATAATGGCTGTGGGGAATGTTTCCACAGTTCCGCCAAACGTGACACATTTCACAACCCTGCCCGTCGCACAACTAGGGTCGATCAGCGATGTCTCGATGTCCGGACACCGATTGTACTGGAGCCTGAATCGAATAAAAGAGAGCATGGAATGCCATTTAAAAAAACCCTTATTTAATTTAAGGCTTCCTGTTCCATAGTCAGTAGCTGACGTGGCCGTACAAGCCGCTGGTAGGCTTGGTATACTTTGCCCGCGTCGCAGCGTCGTGATCGCCTTGGGCTGGAATGGGGTATTACTCTCATCACAAGACTTGACCTGTTTGAAATCCAGAGAACATGACATAGCACTATGTGCATTAACATTATTATCCTGTTCCTTGTTTGAATGTGTATCACTCAAAGCAACATTAGAGTGTTGTCGTGGCTGGTTCGAAGATCTATATCTTCGTAGCGATCGATTTTGGTTATTATCCCCAAAATTGCTAGTATTTGCATTTTTGTTTACGTTAAAATCACGGTTAGTATGACCATTACCATTGTGCCATTGACCATACTGTCTATTTTGATAACCTTGTCTGTTTTTTGAAAGATTGTGATTTAAATTTCCCATTATGATAATAATTATTGCTTTGATTAGTTCCAAAATTATTCTGATGAAAATCTCGTGATCTGTGAGATTGGCTAGAAGATACATTATACTGAGAAGTTTGACAAAATTGTTTCCCTTTAAAAGAATGGCAATTCTTGTTATTTCCCTTTCTGACTTTTCTATCTCTAAGATTCATTATCAATTTTTTTTTGTTTTTCCGCTTCTATTTTCTGTTGAATTTTATTATCTTCAGATTCTAGTTTCAAATCTACATAATCTGACATCAACTTCTCATAATTCCTTTTGACTTGTTCTAGCTCTCTAGCAATCCCATTCATAATATTTAAGTCTTTAACTTCGAGTTCTGCAGCAGCAGTTTGAGTTAGATGTTCAACATCGATAGTGTGTGTTTCCTGACATGTTCTTTATAATGGCCTTTTCTTTTTCAAGTTCCTCAATGACATTTTGATGGCTAATCGTAAGTTCCTCAACCCTTAATTTCAAAAGAGGAATCTCAGATGTCAGTTCTTGAATCTGAGCCAAATTAGACTGCATGACAGTCCTGTCTTTAATAGTCACATTTAACTTATCAAATTCTCCAATGACCTTATTCTGCTTGTCAAGTAATATTTTAAATGAGCGTACTTCATTCTCTAACTCATTTTTCTCCATGAGTAATTTTTCAATATTTATCTGTTTTTTTTCCTGAGACACTTTCTCCTGTTGACATAGAAGATTCCTGAGCTCTTGAGCAGTCAAATCAAGTTTTGCTACTTTTTTTTCCAAAAATTTTCTGTTCTGTTCATTTAATAAATCCTTGATCCTTTCTGCTTCATTCATAAATGTGTAGTCTGTCTCAACAGCAATAGCCAAAACATGCGCTTGAACCCGTTGACTAGTGAGTGTGTGACAGAGACAAAACTGTTGGGTAGCCAAACACCCTTTTCCTGGAGTAGCTTCTTAGTTTTTTGTTCTTCTATGAATTCTCTGGGCTTCTCTTTATACAAGCCACGGGATTTCCCTAGATTGATGGGGTACTGTACATGAGATAGCATAAACGTCTGGGCGGTGGCATGTTCAACAAACTGCAAAAGCCTGTTGCCTCATCAGGAGTCATACCAAGGGATTTAGCTTGGGACATAAAAATATTCCCAGGTAGACTTTATGTAATAATACTACTTAAAAGTGTTACTACAACTAGTGGTCCTCGTTTTCCTGTTCCTTAGAAACGGTATAATGTTTGATCATATAATTATTAAAATATGTTATTAATCAATAAATTTATGTAATCAAAATGTCATGAAATGAACAACGAGAAAGACAACAGAAACATAACCGACAAGACATGATAAAATGGACAGGTGAACAAAATCGTAGAAATCAAAAAAAATAAAATGTATAACTAAAATTGAATATCGTAAAAATATACGACGATAACTACGATCAGATAGTTAACAAGACAATAGACAACACAGTGTAAATAACAATGGTTTTGTAAAAACTAAACGACAGGAAAGGTGAGATGGTGACAATAATCACAAACAAAAGACATCATGAAATTAGGTACGATTAGAAAGAACTATGAGAACAACAAGTAAAACTTGACGGAACAGCTACAACGGATAGGTGTTACAGACCACCAAACACAGTGGACCTAGAATCCTTCTACCCTTCTACGCTCACGCGTAGGAACATTCCACTGCGGAAGTCTGCAAAATAATGTCCTACAGAACGTCTGACGAAGAGCCCGAATTGACTTCGAGATGGATCTCGTTCGTCAGATCTACCTCCCAACCTCCCGCAAAGAATACACAACACATAACAAATAATATAGAAAATATAGATATGAACATTAAAGGCACAGCTAAATGTAATAAAGTGTATAAACGACAAACACGCTATACTCATCTCGCGTGCCGAAAGAACAACCAATGTGCCTCGTCCCCGTGTATGTACTGGAGGAATAAAATATACTTCGTTCTGCTTTTTCAACACAAGCTAGCACTTAATGCGGAATAGGTGATCCCAAGTGCACTTACTCACCGTACAACTGGACCTGGAGGTTGATTGATGACCTTGAGGTAAACGGTTAGTTGATTCTGATTCATTTTTTACAATGTTCCAAATTTAAGATGATTTCACCTTGAAAGAACAAATCCCATCTTCAAACGATTCCTTGGCTTGCGTTCGTTCCTTTGAAATAATTATTTTCAAACCACGCTGGCACACCATTTTCTGTTGGAGTCCGTTTATGGTAATGGTATTGATTTTATCACGCAAATGGTTGAATACGAACAAAATGTCAATAAACTTCTTCAAACGAACATTCCAACAGGTATCGTTGCATTGGGTGAGCTGGGTAAGTATTGGCAGCACACAAGTCGGTGTTTACTTACCAATGTACATTTGTATTTATATTGACGTGACACCAACGAAGTGAACAAGACAATCATAGTTACAGATGTGAAGATCATACGTTAAAATGTTAAATAATCTCTGTTAAAAGTTGTTTTGTAGATTCTCTAAAGATTTCAGTCCCTAATTATCTCCTATTATTCCAGTGACTAAGGATCACTTTCCATTTCATATAACAGACATGGTAATTAACGTCCATTGACCTTCTCCCAAGGACGTTTATTAAGGCAAACGGATTCATTCTCACGGAGCAATAATTTAATTCATACTTGTAAGCATCCCAGACTTTGTTGTAAAATCTCTAAATGGATAGCATATCCAATCCAAAAACAAAAGGCAGATATAACAATACAACCAAGACCTAGTGGCTTCATTGCTTGGCTAACTTGGCTACCTCTCGGTATCCATACCACGACTTTGGCATAGGTAAAAACGGCATATTAAACATGAATGAAGCATATATCTATATTCATTAACTTGATTCCAACATAATGGAATTCTCCCTCTACAAAAGATTCCAAAGGCTATCGACTCAATTCGTGTATTTCCAATTCTAGGAATGTCATCTCCGATGAATTCCCCGCTAAACCATTAATAGGAGCGGCCTGATAAGGTTTCCAATTTAACATAATTACGGATACTTGCCATACCCTCCGAAATGGGGTTTTGTGACACTTATACTTCAAGGACATCCACTATTGGCCCCCAATTCGCCATGAAGACCAATCTAGATACGAATTACAACTGCTCATGGTCTTCTTCAAATCTGCCAGGAATCAAATAATAACACTGCGGACATAAAATGTCTGATGTGCCATCCCGATCTTCATCTGCTCTATCTCATCTCCGTCCTCCGAATTATCCTCAACTAGGTTCCACGCTAAAGTTACTAGATAGAAGACTCACATTAGCATAGAAGCGCGTCGAGCAGACGGGAAACAATCCTCGGGGCGGCAAAAACAATTAGGACTAGGAAATACAGGAGCGCCGGAAGAGCGAGTATGAGAGGGGCGGGGACGAGCGGCCATAGGATAATAAATGACGATAACGGGAGCGGGACAGGAGGACCTCCCAGGTCTTTTTAGCTATCGGTGATAGTAGTCGGTCTTCCAGAGCCCAAGGAGGAGAATACGCCTGAAGCAAATTTAGGAGTTACTCCCAATAATTTCCTTGCCTGCCATCTTAAACTAAGTTAAAAATAAGCTGTTTTGTGGTCCAGCTGTAAGCTAAAAATAAAAAATTATGTCCACTCCTTTGGGCGACACTTACATCAAGACTCATTAAAAAAGTGGGGTATGGGGTGGGGCAACAACTACCTACACTAAACACTTTTTACTCCCAAACCCAACTTCACAGACCCACACATGCCCAGCGAATCCACACTAATGTTCTACCCATTTTACAAACAATAATGTTTACTATTTTGGCTTTTCGTTCAGAACGACAAAACACCACTATTGAGCTTTGAACACATATCTATTGGCTATTGGATGATATTTTTGTGAACCTTTCTCATTTTTGTTTGGCCTCTTTTGAGCCATGAAGACCAACAGATAATAAACCCCCAATTGACCACTGCTACCCTCAGGAACTGCAAATATCACAACTGGCCTGAACAACGAAGTACACATCGGGCGCTGGCTTTGGCGGAAACAACTCCACATACAACAACAGTCTGCTACTATACTGCTCTGCTGAATTGCCAACATGCTGATCTGCTGATCTACTGATTGGCTCTTCTTTCTTGCTATTCTAAACAACTAGGACACTGCTATACTCTGGCTAAAATAAATTAACGAATTACACCACGCTGTTATTCTGAAAACCTTATCATGACTACTTAAGATATTCACATCTCAGAACTGCTATACCTGCTAATCACTAGACGTGGGCCTACACCATGTGTTACTCCCAAGCAGAAACTTCGGATTCAAATTAAATTGCTTATATCTGTCTAAACTGTTGTGACAACCAACCCCACTCTGCTAAACATACTCCATAACCCTACTACTCGTAAAACATAACCTAGTCCATGCTAAAATCTTGCAACTATTTGCTACACGAACTAATCTGAAACTGACCTTTGAGATATATATATATGGTTTGGCTTCTTTTCAACTTAAGGTCTATCCTTTAATACAACAAAACTGCTGAACTAGATATACAGATATGCTTACAAACTCAGCTGTATCTCCTCTAGTCAGACTACTGCTAAGTACCATGCTAAATATTTCTAACATTCACGGCTGAACTTTCTTACCACAACTATAACTTGGGAACGTTGCTTCCTGCTGCGGCCTGCTAGGCTTCTTTCTTGCAAATCCTTTTCAGATTTTACACTACGACAAGCTACATTACTTTCTAACCTGCGCTGGCTACATAACAAAAAAACCCCCTTATTAATCCCCCTAAGACTCCCTGGCACCCTCAAAACTAGAACTGCCGTACTCATAAAATAACAAACCTGCGTCCCAACTGCGTCCCCGCGGTTTTGCTATTTCAATTACTGGCCTTTCATTACAAACTCATTACACCTGCGAACACGACTCTTGACAACTAGGTGGTCTTGTACGATAATAATAACCAATCCTGTACCTGGAGTGTCTGAACTAGGGGGAACAACTGCGAAACTGCTTGCTCCAAACTTTGACAACTGCTAGCAACTGGCTTACAACTAGCTATGGCTTTCTTCTCTGCTGTAGCGGTAACTACAACTGCTGACAACTGCTAATACAAACTCACTCAGACGGTCTGAGACTAGCTTAAAACTGGCTCAATACAACTACAACTGGGCTTACTATACAGTCTAGTCGTGAAACAACTTAAACTACTGATACTTACCAACATCTGCTAACGCTGGCTATTCTTGGAACTGCTAACATTGCCACAACAACAACATCTGCTAACTTGGCTACTCGCCCAAACCCCCTCCGTGGCTAGTATGACATATCTAACTAAGACACTAGAACTGTACATTCTGTCATACAATACTTTGACGTTAAACTGACGAAACTGCCATGCTCTGTTGCTACCCCACGTGCTACCATACAACTGGCTTACAACTGCTTTGTAACCACACAAGCTGCTTCCTCTTTCCGGCCGTTCTACTTCATTACTCCACACCCAACTGTGCTTAACGGCTTCCACTGCTACTTATCCGTGGCCACTGCGCAAAAAATGGCTTTCTATGAACGAAACTGCTAACAAACTGCTGAAGATACGACACTCCAAATACACACAAAGAAATAAAACGAAACGACATACACAAACTGTCCCTACGGCATCCCCCCCATGCTCCCTCCTTCCCCAACTGCTTGAACTGCCCACTGCTAAAACTTCTAATACAACTGCTTGCTAACTAATAACACCCACTGCTGCTACTACTGCTGTAACAACTGCTCGGCTTCTTCTCTGGCATGGCTTTTCTTTTTCTTTCTTTAAAAAAAAATTTTTAAAATCGAATACCCCAACTACAACGCTAATAACAACACTGCGAACGGCTGGCACTGAAGAGCTAATAAGCTTACACAACTGGCTAGCTACACACTGCTTAACTGCTTAACTAAACCGCTAAAATAGCGACCCTAAATACAACTGCTTTAAAACTGCACTTAACTGCTGCACTAAAATAAAAGCACAGACTGCTTAAAGGACCAAAGCAAAACTAACTTAAATACAACTAGTGCTTTTCCAACTGCCAACTTACTTCGCTGTCTACAAAACCTGCTCACTTTGAACTAAAACTTGCTGTCCAGCAATTATCTGAAAAACGGCAACTGGTCTGCTTCTGCCGAATTGACAAACTCCAGACTAACTGTGCCTTAAACGTAGCTAACTGAACTGGCACCAAAACTGACAAGTTCAAGCCAGCCCAAACTCTGTGAACTTAAACCATCAAGGCGCAGATAGCCCCAAATGATTTAGTCAAATCTTTTATTTTTCGAATACCAACTGGCGTGGACTAAATAGCGCTATGGACGAATTTTGGTCCATACAACTCGACCTAAACTTGGGTAAATGTGCTTTTCTGGTCATGCACACTAAACTGCTAAACAAACTGCTCTGCTAATTAGCAATTTAGCCAAAGACTAGCTAACATACTGGCTTTTCTGCGGCATTTCGTCGTTTAATATCATAAAAATGCTTTCTACAAAAAGGTGGTAACTCAAAACCCAAATGTGTTTCAAGTAATGCCTGCGGCAACCTTAGCTTACAACAACTAAGACCCACACGCTGACGCTACCAACTGCCCTACCACCTGAAAAACCTTGCTACAAACTAGCATTCTTGCAAACAACTCTTGGGCTTACTGGCTACTGCTTGCTCTAACGGGCTAACATAACCACGGAGTCCATGATGTACAAACCAACTACTGGAAACCCCAACTGCTCTGCTAACCCCGTGCGTGCTGCACGAACTCTGCCCAACCCTAACAAGACTGAAACTAAACTGCTTGCTGGCACATGGAACTACAGGCTGGCTTTTTCTTTCTTTTATATCTAACTTTTCGCTTTCAAAAATACTGCCAGAGGGATCTTATACTGCTTGCTCTTTTCTTCTGTGAGTGTCTCTTCATGCTGCTATGACACGGCTAACGTGTAAACCTCCCCTACGGAATCTCGCCCTCGGCTCCACTGCTTAACGGCTTTGACGAACTAACTGCGGCTAAAACATGTACATGACAACTTCACACTGCTAATAACAACTGCTACTGCGGCGAAACTTGGAACTAAAACACAACTATACAACGTATCGGCTTACCAACCCACCCCCACTTGCTTCAACCTAAACAAACAACTGCTCAACGCTAACTACGAAATACAAACAAACTTCACAAACTCAACAGCCTAACAACGCTGGAACTGAACTAACTGCTGGCAACTGCTCAACTGCTAACTGCATGCTTGAACTGTGCTGCAACGGGCTTATCTGTGGCTCTACTGCTAACTGCTAAAACAAACTCAACTGCGTGAACAACTGCTAACTGCGGAAAACAACAGCTAACTGAACTGGCTGCTTACTGCTTAAAACAATACTGGCTGATATCAAACATACCTTCTAACTGTACTGTACTGCTGCTAAACATAAAATACAACGGCGTCACAACCTGTTTAACACAACTACATACTGACAACTGCCTAACTGCAACTGCTCCCCTGAAAACGCTGGCTGTTTCTTTCTTCCTTTCTTCTTCACATTCTCTCTCTCACTACCCTGCTACAACCCTGCTCCCAACTGCATAAATACGAAACTTCAACTGCTAAACTGCTAACTAAATACACCTCTATACAACCACAAACTGCTAACTACAACCTGGCTACTAATATCTACAACTGCTTAAACTAATAAAAAAACAACTGTAACTGCAATGGCTCTGGAACACTCACAAACTGGCAAACTATAACAGCTGCTCTAACAAACTGCTTTGGCTGGGCTTCTCTGCTCTGCCTGCTGAACAACTGGCGCTACAAACTGAACAATACGAACAACTAACTGCACTAATAAACAAACAACTGATAAAAAACGAATTACAACTAACGTATAACCAAACCAACTGCCTAAAACCACTGCTACAAACTGGATCTGCTGGCGTTTCTTTCGGGTCTTTTCTTTCTTCATCTTTTCTCCTCAACTGGTACTGCTGGCTTCTTCTTTTCTTCTTCTTTCTCAAACTGAACTGCTTTAATACAACGCGAACTCTAAAAAACAATCTGACTGCTAACTGGCTAATAACTTACAACTACAAACTGTGCTACAACTGCTAAATACTGCTTAATACAACTCCTAATAACAACTGCCTTGCTGCTAACTAACTGCTGCGTAAACTCGCTAACAATCACAACTACTGCTTGCTTGCTAAATGCTGCTGGCTTCCTTTCCTTCTCTTGCTAACTTAAAACCAACCTGCTATACAACTTAACTACAACGCTGCTAAAACTGCCTGCGGGCGTCCTTTCTTTCTCTCAAAAAGCTGGCAACTTTTGCTGCTCTAATACAAAAACGAACTACAACATACTTCTGCTTTAACGGCTTACAAAACTAACTGCCTGCTGATCTGCTGAACTTATACAACTGAACTGCACAACTGGCGACAACTGACCTTGCGAACTGAAAACGCTCAAATGCTGGCTCTTCCCCTTTGTCTAACTTAAACTGAACGAATACAACTGCTAACTACAACTCAAACTAAACTATAACAACTGCTAACTGGCTGGCTGCTTATACAAAACTGCGAACCTAAAATACAACTGCGAAAATAAAAATACACAACGCTGGGCTTTCTTTTTTCTTCTTCTTCTTTTTACTTCTACATCTGCTGTAGAAAACTGCTAACAAAACAATCTGACGCTGCTTGCTAACTGACAAAAACTTGCAACTGCTAACTACTACAACTAACTGCTAACTGCTAGACTGCCTGATACAACTGCTCAACTGCTGCTATTAACAACTGCTGGCTTCTGTCTTTCTCGCTATACGAACATAAACAACGGCTAACTGACTAAAAACTGCTATAACTAGACAAGTAACAAACTGCCTCGTAAAAAATGCCTCACATAACACTACAAGACTCAACTGCTAAAATTACGAATTCAAACTGCTAACAAACTGAAAACTACTGCTCTTCTTGCTTATCAACTGCTTTACTAACCCGGCTAATACTGCTTGCTAAAACAACGGGAACTACAACTCTGCTACTGCTAACAAACAAAATACAACTGCTGCTTGCAAACTAACTGCTAACTTGCTTACAACTAACTGCTTTGAACAAACTGTACGACGTAATACAACAACAACGGCTACTGCTTGCTTACTTGCTTGCCTTGCTAAACAACTGCTGACAAAACTCTGGCTGGCTTTCTTCTTCAAATAATCCTGCCAGGAAATCAATAAAAACAACACTCACTACT
>JAMPIV010001729.1:0-30895 GCA_024509875.1 Oreohelix idahoensis | reverse complement strand
ACACAAAAAAACAAATACCAACATAAACACCCAAAACACAACAAAACAACAACAATCCCACCCCCCACCACAACAAAAAAACACCACCAAACACCCCCCAACAAAACCCACAAACACAACAACAACTTTCCCTCATTAAAACATACACAAAAACCACCACAACCCCCACAACATAAAATAACAACTACTATAACTATAAAATCCAAAAATAAACCACTTCACCCAACACAACATAACCCCTAAACATATAATTACAAACCATACATATTCTAAACAAAAACCCCTTAAACCACTCCCCCTAAACCCTAATCAAATACAAATAATATACAAAAATATTAAATACTTCACAAACAAAAATACCCCCACCCCCCCAACACCAAACAACACATTACAAAACCACATACATCTCCCACTCCTCCCTAATCCCCTATTTCCCCCCACTAATACCCCCTCCTCCACCCATTTACCCTCCTAAACAATATGTTGTTGCACTGATGTGAACATAAACACAGGTCCTTGGTCCAACAAACACCAATATTATCTATCCGTCTGTATTATATCAACCAAATAATCCATTTCTAATACTCAAGAACAAAACAATACCTAAACCATCTAACTATTAAATTCTAAATTACCACCTATTAAGAAAAACGTTACTTTTTTTTCTAATTTTGTAGTATTTCAAGCATCATGCGTTTGTCCAATGCTTTTGCCTGCTGAATTCAAATAAAAGGGCTTGGTATAGCATAAATTCGTCCCTTTCCGTACAATACGTGTCAATTTGTGGGACGTGAATTTTTCCTCCTATTCCTAATCCCACCCCCCCCCACCCCCCCCCCCCATCTTTACACTCTCAAATATTTTAAATCTCCTAAGCCTTGCTAGTCTCACGCAAATTTTTTCAGTCATATTTTTTCCTTTTGATCCGCCGTTACTCATCCCGTTTCAAATTGGACTGCTCCAGCAACTCTTGGGGAAATGCCCATAGTGGGAACCCCTTTTGAGAGAGTTGCAGTGGATATTGTGGGACCTCTCACTCGGACCAAGAGGAGGAACAGTTACATCCTTACTCTGGTAGACACTTGTTCTATGTGGGGAGAGGCGGTAGCCCTGTTATCAATCGATTCGAAACATGTGGCAGAGGCATTACTTACTATATTCACAAGGTTAGGATTCCCGCATCAAATCTTGACTGATAATGGCTCTCAGTTCAAGGGGAAGCTAACTGAAGAGGTTTTCAAGTTGTTTCAAGCCAAGCACTTTCACTGTAGTCCGTATCACCCCCAAGGGAACGGCCAGGTAGAGAGGTTCAATGGGACTCTCATTTCTATCCTGAGAAAGCTGGCACATGAGAAACCTGAGACGTGGGACCACTACTTGCCCGCCGCATTGTATCCTACCGGGAAGTACACATAACTCAACTGGAATGGCACCCGCAACACTCCTATTTGAGAGGCCTATAAAAGGTCCGTTGGAAGCTTTGCTAAGGACCTGGACAGATGAGAAGGCAGAGGAGACTGTTACCTCATCATACCAATATGTGAACAAACTGACCACTCGTTTAAAAACCAGTTGGAAACTGGCAAATGAAAATTTGAGACAAGCCAGGAAAAAGCATGCTGCTTATTATAATAAAAAAGCTAAGGATCGAGAACTTGCTGTAGGGGAGAAGGTACTTCTTCTATTGCCAGGCAGCAACAATAAACTTCAGATCGGATGGCAAGGGCCATATACAGTTTTGGAAAAGGTATCCAGAACAAATTATAAGATAGACAAAAAGGGAAAGGAGAAAGTCTATCATGTGAATCTTTTGAAGAAATATCTGGACAGACAAATCCAGGAGGGATCACATTTAATGGCCTTGTCTATAGCCACCGAGATGAAAAATGAACCTCTCTCCTCGGTTGAATACCCACTGAAAACCAGTGAAACGTTTGCACAGGTGAAAATCAGTAATCACCTGACAAAAGGACATAAGGAGAAGGTTCAACAGGTCCTTGAGAAACATACAGATGTGTTAACTGATAAACCAGGACACACAAATTTGTTGTCATATGATATGAAACTACTAGACAGCACCCATCTGTATGAGGCCTTATTCGATTCCGTTCGCTAAGGAAAAAGCTTTGAAAGAGGAGATTGATTATCTGTTAAAAGAAGGGATTATTTCTCACAGTGAGTCTGCTTACAGTTCCTGTGTGGTGTTGATGCGGAAACCATCAAGAGAACATAGACTGTGCATAGATTACAGGAAACTGAATGCTGTCACAGAAGGTCAGGTGGATCCATTACCTGATACTACTCAACTTTTTGCCAGGCTGAACAAGGCAAAATATTTTTCTAAGGTGGATCTTAGCAAAGGCTATTACCAGATTCCAGTAAAGCCTGAGGTTCGACCCTATTTGGCATTTAGCACCTCGGAAGGTCATTATGAGTTCAACATGTTACCATTTGGTTTGAAAAATGCCCCGAGTGTGTTTTCTATGATGATGCGAAAATTGCTGGATCCCCTGAAAAATCCATGTATTTCGAATTTTATGGATGATATCCTCATTGCTACAGAAACATTTGAGGAACACGTTACCTCTTTGAATATGCTGTTTGATAGACTCAGAGAGGCTAACTTAACCGCTAGGCCAACAAAATGCTGTATTGGTTGTAAAGAGTTGGAATTCTTGGGACATACAGTACATCAGGGTAGCATGACCCCTGATCCCAAGAATCTGGAAAAACTAAAAAGAGCACCTAGACCACAAACAAAAAAAGATGTGCGATCTTTCGTGTCTCTGTGGTTTTTACCAAAAGTATATCAAACATTTTAACTCTATATGTGCTCCTTTGACCGATTTAACTCGCAAAGGTCAACCTGATACTATAATTTGGTCAGCACAGTGTGAATTGGCTTACCAGGAGTTAAAAGAGAAGCTTACAAGCAGGCCAGTGTTGCAATTGCCTGACTTGACTAAAGAATTTATTGTGAGAAGTGACGCAAGCAATGTAGGCCTGGGCGCTACATTATTGCAAAGGTCCTCCTCACAAGATGGGGAATTGAACCCAGTCGCATATGCTAGCCGTAAATTGAACAAGGCGGAAAAAAATTACTCAACCAGTGAAAAAGAATGTCTCGCTTTAACTCTTACTATACGTGAGCTAAAACCGCGTTTTTACGCGCTAGTTTAGCTATCGTTACCGTCGCGCGCCACTTCACGGGGCGAGCCGTAAAATTGGTACTAAACCCGCGCCACTTCACGGGGCTTGCCGGATATTAAGAGTTAATATGGGCTATAAAGAAATTCCAGATTTATTTATATGGTCGGACATTTGTGGTCCAAACGGATCATTCTCCCCTCGTGTTCTTATCACAGGCCAAGCATGAATATTCTAGATTATTGAGATGGTCTCTCTTGTTGCAACCATACTCATTTTTGATAGAATACATTCCCGGCCCTTTGAACGTTGGCTCAGATTTTCTGAGCAGACATCCTTATGATGAAGATCAGAAACACGAGTAAGACTTCATGGAGCTAAGTTATCTCGCATATTATAACCTGCAAATGAATGCATGTTTTAGGATGGGAGGTGTGTAGCAAAATATGCGAGAATAAACGCTCAATTCAGTACGATTTAGGCATAAAACGATAATGAATACATTAGCCCGCATGTGTCTGACGGTTGGCATCTTCGAAGCCAGCAGCGCTGTTTTTTGCACAGTGCTAAGCCTATAGAACGATTTCACGGAAAAAGTCTGACACGCTTTAGTTTCGTTTTCGACAAACCCTACTATATTTAACTTTTGCCCAATCTGCTGATTACACTTTGTAGTCTAGCCTTACAATTAACTATTGGCGGAAGCATACCGCAATATAGCTATCTGAAGTAACACTTTCTGTCAACTTTGTAGCAAAATTAGTAGTAATCCTTACATTTTTTGGTAGTATTACACGATACAATACTAATTAGTAACGAAAAATCCTAACCCGCCCCGTCTACACCCCGCTTCGATGACACAGTCTGCAACGCATATATACACACTGCGAAAAAGCCAACCAAGGCATCACCACGCAGACAATTTTATTTCCTCCTAGTGGTAGCATTTCTGATGTAACTAAAACAAGTAGTTATTTGAAAAATACATGCTCGCAAGATGAAGGAGAGGAAAGATGGCGGACTTGTGTAAAGTTTTATTTGACGATGGACGATGACATAAATTGGAAATTTTAAACCATTATGAAGTTCCCCATAAGAATTATATGGTAGTATGACGTAGAGTTAGCTGAGTAAGAATGTACTTTAAATAATATGATAGTCCCAGTATTAGAGAAGTTATTGAAGAAATACTAATATCTAAGAACACACGACCAGACACACTGGCGTTCCTGCTCATTTTTTTTTTTTGGTAACGTTAGGGGGACGCGAGCTGGGAAAAGAGGCAGGGAGGTACATTCAAATTCGCTTGGGGTGAACAGAGTATGAATGGGAAAGGGGAGCGATAGGAGAAATGTAATCCTAAACGTAATATCTTTTTGTATCGGGCAAGACTAGAGCAGACTAGCCAATCGACCACCAGTTATTCAAAATTATTTTGGGTTTTTCATTCAAACTGCATTTGAATTCAAGTAGTAGAACGTTACGATTGGCTAGTGCTGGTAAATATTAGCAAAAGGCTTTGACTATTCATTGCCAGTTGAACTAAATAGTTTAGCAAGCCTCTGTGTTCAATGAACACTGTTTACATGCCTGTAGCAAATATAATTGAAACGAAAAGAAGATAATATCATATCAAAGGAAATGTGGTTACTCCACATTATTGTATGGAGGAAAAGTATGTTAACGTACAGTGGCGTATCTACTATAAGGACTTGAGGTGTGGTCACAACAATGTGGGAGTCCTGTACAATTCGGGGCGAGTGCATTTGTAAGGCACGCGAGGCTGACCCCATACCCACGTAGGAAATTAAGTGTTCGAATAAATGATCAGAGATAAAAGGCCAGGGTGTCCTTTTGTTGCAGAGGGTCTATGTTCCTGTTGCCGGCTGGTGACAGGAAACTTGCTAAGTGCTTATAAACGCCAACCAGTCTCCAACCAGACTTATATGCTGTCGAATATCCAGTAGGAGCTTTGGCGAGTGTTGAATTTGAAATTTCTGCAACTACCCATTGAATTATCTTACAACAAGGACTCACAGGTGAAGAGTTAAACATCTGGGACATCTCTGACATTTTCTTGTGTTTCAAAATATTACACAGGAATTTTATGGGGGTAGGATGAACCACAGCCCTCATATACAGTGACTCTCCCGTTAGATAAATAAAGTGAACTCTGTAATATTTCATACAGGAAGGACATTTATAAATACATAATAACTTTTAGTTATTGGGCAGATTGTCCCAACATTTTTAATTGTTCTTTTCTGTAAACCATCTTGTCCTTATTTTCAAAGACCTGTCCACAAGCTATGAATGGACAGGCAAAATAAATTGTAAATATTTGTTCAAAGAAAAACTTAACTGCTAGTTATTAACTTCTTTAATAGAAACTTAAAGTGTTTGATTGTTGTGTACCATCATTCATTTCTCCCCTAGACACTAGGTACACCATACACCATACACTAGAGCCATAAGAGTGACCGTGTGAGACCTAGGGAGGTAGCTGTAGGTTCTCTGCACATAATTCATCATCATCATTTATAGAGTCAGAGGCCTACATTTGCTTGACCTCACACGGTTATAGCAGACACCATTTCATTCTTTTAGGATACCATCATAACCTCCCCAGCAAAATCAACTTTGCTACAGACACGATAACTAAAGGGTTAATAAAGTTTATTATAAATAGAAGATCATAACAATAAGCATACACATCACTAGATTATGGTTTACAGACAAAATGAAAGTTAATCAAATAGGTTCTCCCCTCTGGTAAAGGAAAAGAAAGGACGATCCCAACAGAGGTTAATTAACGCAAAAGATCAAAGGTTAACAATAAGTTATGAAATAGTCAGTAGGGGAAAAGAATAGTTCCTAATGTAAACTATCCCGTGACTAATCAGATTATTGAGATAAAAAAAGAAAGAAGAAACCATATGATGTTAACAAAAGACATACGTTTCTTTCTCTGTTCATTCAATTCGCATACACGCAGTGGCCACTTTCAGATACACTTACCTTAGTTGTCGCAGGCATTCCAAGGAAATACACTAATAAGTAATATATATATATATATATATATATATATATATATATATATATATATATATATATATATATATATATATATTTAGTGTCAAATTTAAGTTTGCCAAATCCAGACCCAGACTCTCCGTAGTTGCTGATCGCAAATTTCACAGGAGTCGCTAGAGTCGGTGTTAAATTTGTACTGGATACAATAAGTTATCTATGCCTTCAGTTGGTTGGAGTAAGGTTCATGCGTGGTGATCGCCGATGTAGAATAAATAGAACACATACAGTTCCTAGGTGGTTTAGCCTCAGGTGGCTGAAACGCTAGGTTTAAGCTACACAAATGTTGCTAACAATATATTGCCACAGTTGGCATATGAGATATATACATAAGTAAATCTGGTAATAGTTCTGGCCCAGTTAATATTATAATTCAAGGGTTCTATTCTGGTTTCTCTCAGGAAAATGAGGAAAATTGGACCGCACAGGTCACAGCAAGAAGCTCATAAATATTAAATATTCTTGGCTGCTTATAATATTATAAGTTCGTATGATCATAAGTTCATATGGCCATAAGAAAATAACCGCTAGTACTCAGGTTTGATCAGCCTATATTTTAGGAAAAGAACATATAAACATTTAACCAAATTATCAATATCATATCTAACACGTGTTAAAAATAGGACCTCTACACCACTCTGTTATAAATTAGATTTAAAACACGTGTCTAGCTTATCCTATCATTCTGTTAACGCATGATATGAATACTAGTCATTAAAAAAAATTACATAAAATGGATAGAAGTAAATAATATATGCCGTCAGTAGACAGTTATTTAATGTATGTACTAATCAATTTAAAACATCTCTTACTGGAAAAATAGCGAGTATTTAACTTTACTTTACGGCTGGAAAGTTAGCTATAAGTTATTTAATTAGCACAGAAAATCTCAGTGAAATATATATTGAAAACTTTAAACACACTAAATCACTTCAAATCTAGTATATCTAGTATATAAATTACCGCTATCAGAAAAATGAAACCCTCCACGGAATCTATTAATTTTCACTCTGTACGAGAAATCTTAAGATAATGAGCTAGTGAATTCAGATAGATTTCTGGCAACTGATCATGGCTATCGGAGAGACATGGTATATGTTGATATGTTCCGCACTATCGTTCTTTAATGTGAAAGTCACACCTCTGCCAGACCCGAGCCAGTTTGCCGTTTGGTTCTAGAATCAAAGGTAATGTTACCACCTCTTGACTTTCATCATCTCCGCCTTGGATGATTACTGCTGCACTATTTTCATCTGTGACAGGCAGTATCTACTATGAGACTACAAAAACAGGTGTGTCGTAAAATATGCTACCTACAACCAATTCACAAGCCCTCTTAACTGGTGCCCTTCGCTTAAATTCTGTCCACGCTTCTTTTAAGTCTGCTTCCATTTCTCTTCTCCGTGTCTTTTTGGGGCTTCCTCTATTGCTTCCACATTGGCGATTCAAGACCGTCGCTTAGTACTGTCAGCTCTGTTTCCTCAATGCGTATCCTATAATACCTATACCAAAACAAAAATTAATATATAACTACCAGAACTTAGGAGAATGATTAAGGGTTAAAAAAATAAACATAAACATAACATTCACCAAACATGTTCAGTACTGGGACGAAAAGTCTCTACGTGTTCTTTTGGTGGCACTCTCACACCTTTAGCCACTACGGAAGTATCATTACTTTTCTTCATTTTATCTCCAATCGCTTTTATTTGGCATAATTTGTATGCCGTTTCATTCATTATTTTACTCTCATTGCTGAATCTAGTAGGGGAAAGTCTCTAACACTCCACTCCAATACGAAAGTATCTGCTATGGGACTGTCTATATCTTGTTTACCACTCCTCAGACGTATTTACATTCCTCCAGGCAATTTCACTGGTCAGCGATAACACGCTTATCAATCGACTCAGTAGGACGGTGTGGCCGGGAGAGTGGACGGGAACGGCACCAGATCAAGTTAGATGTGACCGGCGAAGGGTCACGGCGACAAATCAAATCTTTTGTGACCGTGAGAGGGTACTTAGGAAGGGGAAGGCTGTGTCACCAAATCAAGTCTAGTGTGACAGGGTGAGAATGGGGTGGAATCTTTTATCAATGTTCATCTGTTGTTTTACTGGCGACTGCCAGAGATGGTGCTTACAGATATGAATTGGAACATAACCCAGGTGGTTCTTTTGGAGACTCGTAACTGTGTTTATGTTTTAGACTGTATGATCGTCGAAAATATGGTAATATTCTTTTCTCTATTACCTGATGTAAACAAACGACACTGACGTTCAGGAAATAAGTTCAAGCTGGACTAATTAGGAATGAATACCTTTATTTAGTGTCTGCACACTCTGACAACTTCATAATAGTTCATAAATACATGTGCTTCTGTGGTATACAAACCAGTCATCCCATGAAATATTACACAGCCCTCCAACTTACAAGATGGTCCAAAAACCCCAAAAATCACTGCCTCGCTCGTCCCGTGCTCAAAACCAACTCACTTAACCCCCCTTTCCTCAAACAATCACTTCCGTCCTAACTACTGGGCAATTCTACCCCAAGTTCGATGACGTCATTTCTGAACACTTTAATTAAATCACTCATAGGATATGTGACTAGTGTTATTACACTAACTAGACACGTTCAAATACTTAGTGTTTAATCTTGCTAAGTATTCTTACCCTAACTATAATTAAGTGGCAGCACCTTAGTGTTAATCCGACGTAACAGTCCGTACTGTCACATACGCCCGGGGCCACTAAAGTGTATCCCGTAGGGAGACACTTTATTCCCTAGAAAAAAAATTTACTAACTCTAAAACAAAATTATTGGGATTCATGTATCCCACCATAAATAATGTCTGAAAGACTACAATAAACAATAGATGGGAATGATGGATGAAATTGCCCAATGGGCTGATCACCCGTTGGCTTGTCACACCGATTACGGAAACAACGGCAGATGGATCTATTTGTTGTTGCCCTAAAGACGCCGCTAGGCGTGATGGGAAACTACAACAGAGAAAATCAATCTGCTGTTGCCCTTAAGACGCCACAAGGCGTGATGGCCTCTGACTGCTTGGTCGGTCTTTGGCTAAGGACGGAAGAAGAAGAAGATGGATGAAATAACACCATTAACATTTCACCAAAAAAAAATCGATCATGAAGGGGTAGGGACTGATGGACATAACATAAACGAGGGACACATGGGAAAAAAAAACTATGGAGGTTATGGTAGCTACAAATAGTACTAATAAGTGGCAAAAAATATATATATGGGCAAAATAGAACAGTAACTAACAATCATCAACGAACTAACAAAACGCTTTATGGGTTTATATAGTGCGTTTCAAAAAGATCGGTCGACGATTGACTTCAAATATCTCCATATTCCTTGCACTGATAAACATGATTTTTTGCATGTGGTCTTATATTTTCAATGTCCCAAAGTTTTTATAAAATTCAATGTTGCAGGTAGTGTTCTTTTCTTGCAACAGCTAATTCCTTTGATCTTTTTTAACGAAGTAATTATTTTGTCCTGGAAGAAAATAATTTACCGTAAATGAAGGAAGTTGCATATTTTCGGCATAGGCGTATGTACAATTCGAATGTTAGAGGGGTTTGTTAACTGATTACTACGTGAGGTCCTTTTTTATTTCTTCGAAATATTTGAGAGAATAATAACGCCTATTCATTGTAAATGTTACTTTTTATACTAAAACGTGAATGGATGCATGAAGAGGTGAAAGTACTGTGTATATTAAAAATAGTATTGAAATCGCGGAGATAAAAAGGAAATGAATTGGTTTACATATACACATAGATGGAGGAGAAAACATATAAAACATATAAGGTATTTACACATTTATTCTGAGTCAGATGAGTCTAACATATTGATTACTATTCTCGGCTGAACGAACGACAGTCCATCTTTTTTCCAATAGTCATTTTCCTCTTTTAAGACATGGTCTTCACATTTACACCAATAATCTTTGTCTATCTGCGAGAGGGCGGCATATGTTAGTTCTTTCATATTGCATAGTTTGAAAGTTTTATTTTCAGCTGCCACCTGTCCTTTAACTTTTGCCCAAACGAGTTCAATTGGGTTTAAATGTGAATGATAAGGTGGCAGTCTCAAACACATATGACCATGCTGTTGAATCAACTTGTCTATATGGAATATCTTGGTCTTTGTGATTTCTTAACAAGGGACAGTAATTCAGGTTTCAGAAATCCCTCGTTAAATGAAATGTCTTCTTTTCTGAGCCAAATCTTTATAGCATCTTTTGTACTCGAAGATGTCGGGATTTTGTCTTCTTCTGCCACAGCGTTGTGGTATGATGCGTTGTCCATTATCAGACAGGACGGTCTGTCTAGGGGCTGAAGAAGAGTATTTTCATTCCACTCTCTAAATATGTTACCGTTCATCTCGGTATGATAGTCCCGATTGTCCTTATAATTGGAAGTGAAAATAAGTTCAGCATTTTTCACTAGCCCATTATGTCTGCTGCCTGCATGTGCCATTATCAGACGTTGTCCTTTTCCACTGGGTACACATCTTTTAATCGTTCCATCTGATAACTGCCATTCCTTTTCACTTGTGTGGTGAGCATTGATCCAAGTTTCATCCACATACACAATATCATAATCTTGATTACGCATTTCCCGTACTTCACGTAAATATTTACTTCTCATAGATACTAAGTGTGGCTTCTCGCAGATGACGTTTCTTCCACTAGAGTACTTCCTAAACGTAAAGCCAATGCTTCTAACAGTTCTCCATAATGTTGATTTCGACACATCAATGTCATTGTGTGTTCTCAGTCGTATTTTGAGTTTCCTTAGTGTCACAGTTTCTTTTGAATTGAACATTCTACAAATCTCTCTTCTAATCACATCCCTGTCAAAACTATCTACTACTTTGTTTCTTCCTTGAGTCCTGGTATTGATTGAACTGAAAATTCCATTAGCTTTGAGTAATTGATGAAATGAGCGTTTACTTAAACCCAAAGCGTGAATAGTTCTCTTTTCAGGATTTGAGAGACTCCGATACAGTTTACCACGCTTAGCTTCTCTGCAGAAATATTTATACATCTTCACTGCCATTGTATGCAGTGTAAGGAACTTGACTTTCATACCCATTGTATAACAGACCTAGAATACCGCAAGATACGCCTATGCACTGAAATACACAATCAGTAGAATGGTAACTGAACACACCGGAAGGGTCCATGTAATGTTCAAAACAGTGCGGTAGTGAGCTGAAACACTTAGAAAATCACGCGACATGCGTTCAAGATGTTAAATCGAAATAGCTCACAAATATGAAGGGGTAAGCCCTTTAAAATTACGGTTGGACTAGGAGGTAGTCGATTTTGTATACTTTAAATAAAGAAAATTTAAAACCATAAGTTTGTTAACGAGGAAAAAAAAATGTCCCCCACGGGACATAGCGATCATTAGGTCATATGCAAAGTTGCAACAATTACGATCAAGTGGTTGCAGAGATATTGAATATTAAACAGCGGTAAACATTGTGAAACGCACTATAGTCATCAATATCTCTCACACTTGTGCGAATCATAAAACATAAAATAACATGACAAGCGAGTTAACGTCGCAAGGAGAAAAAAACTGGCCACAAAAAAAAACCAAAAAAAAATATATATATATATGGCGGGTGCACAAAAAGGCTGTCACCCTACACTTCACTGAAGTGGGTGATGAAAAAAATATGAATGGAACAAACGGAAATAGAACCACAGAACTTGGTGGCAAAGTATGGGCAAAATGGGTAAGTCTCATTAAAAAAAAAATGACTTTGCCGGTGTAACAATAACCGGATACAATGAATGGAATGGAAACATGGTAATCATATATAGAATATATAAATGGGCAAATAGTTAAATCACATGTATGAGTGTCGGTGTAACAATAACCGAAAATTCAAACAATCATAATGCAGTATGGTGTCATCATCATAATGAATCGTGAATGATGCCAACATTAGTGGCGGGTGAAGATGTACATTAGGTCATCACTTTTATTTGGTACAACAGAACGATGTAAACCTTAAAAAAATCTGGGCAAAATTTTACGTCAGAAACATGGCAAAAAGAAAAAACACAAAAAAAAATCATAGTGGTACACAAGATGGTCAAATATTACTTACTTACTTACTTAGTCGTTCCCCTTCTACCGTGAGGTGTAGAGGTTTGGAAGAGAGAGCGCCAGACTATTCTATCGGCTGTCTTCCTCCTGGCCTGGTTCCATTCTAGTCCTCGGTCCTTCAAAGATTGTCTAATGTTGTCCTCCCAGCGGACTCTGGGTCATCCTCGGGGTCTGGATCCTTGGCTCTTTGTTTCCCATGCTTGTCGTGGTAGCCGATCTTCTCCCATTCTGCAGACATGGCCAAACCATCTTAGTTGAGACTGTTCTACTTGGGTCTGTAGGGGGTGGCATTTTAGGCCTTGACGTATCGTCTGGTTGCGTACCATGTCTCTTCTTGTTACTTCAACCACCTTCCTCAGATACCTCATTTCTGAGGTTTGGATCTGGCTTTTATGGGTTGTAGTCATTGCCCATGACTCGCATCCATATGTCAAGACTGGGACATAGGTGGAGCGGTATACAGCCATCTTCGTTTTCTTACCAACCTCTCTCTTGCTGAGGAATCCTCGATTTATGGCCTGAAAAAGTCTCCCAGCTGCTGCTTTTCGAGTGGCCAACTCTTCTTTGATGCCTCCTTTTCGGTCTATAATAGCTCCGAGGTATTTAAAGTGGTCGACCTGCTCCAGGACCTGTTCTCCCAGCTTAATCAGTCAAAAATAATGTGACATAATGACGCTAACGTGTGTAAAAGGGAACTACATCAACTACAATATTTCAGGACTGCAGAGATCGTCTGAGTTGGTGGATCTCCATCAGCAGTGGTCAAAAGGATGTCGTGAGGGAACTGTTCATGTACTGGTAGATTCGGCAATGTCTTTCTTGCGGACGAAAATGTAACAGCTCTCCATAAATAACGGCTGTTGGACTTTCCTATCTGAACTGGAAATGTGCGTAAAGTGTGTAACCCAGATGTTCAAGGATGCGTAACGGTTGGTCTTTACTGTAGCATCAGGATTAATGAATTCAGCAGTGGGAGCCTAATGTAAGAGACTTGCTTCGTAATACACGAGAAACAGGGTTTGACATCATGCTTGAAAATGGCATCTGGGCAGGAAATGTCAACATGATAGGAGTCGGCATCTGGAGGTAAGTGCAGTTCAATTTGTAAACATTTTCGCTAAAATGTTCATCGCTTCCAATCTTTCAATGGCTTGCAATGACAGGCGAGGATCGTACTGTGTAGGTTGGGAGGTAAGAACAATGGCATGGACTACGGGAGTGGACGGAACACAACGGGAGGGTCGGGGTGGAAGCTGCGGTCTGGTAAAACGATAACTAAGGGGACTACGCAATCTACGGGGCGGAGGTGTGACAGGGGGAGGGAGAGGCGGAGGAGAGGGACTACGGTGAGGAGAATGAACAGAACCACGGGAGTGACGAAAACGGGTACGTACATGGGCGGCCCGCTGGTGAAGGTGCTTAGGAATTGGAGCAGAATCGCTAGATGAGGTCGAATAATGACGTTTAGAGAGAAAACGAGCTGGGGGAAGAGGAACATCAGATTCAATATCAGAAGAAGAATAATCGGGGGAAGAGTCAAGATCAGAGGGAGGGGGAGGAAAATAACCGGAGGAAGGGGGAGGAAAATAACCATAAGGAGGAGGAGAAGGTTCAACATCTGAATAGTCAGACTCAGGTTCTGTATCAAGGTCGGAGGGAGGTGGAGGAAAATAACCATAAGGAGGAAGAGAAGGTTTAACATCTGAAGAGTCAGACTCAGCTTCTGTATCTAGGTCGGAGGGAGGCGGAGGAAAATAACCAGGAGGAGGAAAAGCGGGGTCAGAAGAGAGGTGAACAGGGGGAGGAAAATCGGGGTCTGAAGAGAGGTGAACATAGGGAGGAAAAGCGGGGTCAGAAGAGAGATGAACAGATGGAGGAAAAGTGGGATTAGAAGAGAGGTGAACAGGGGGAGGAAGGGAGGTATGGACAGGAGTTGCGGCAGTAATAGGAGGTACAATAATATCATGTTGAGGCGAAGCATGAGAGGGGACGGGAGTAATGCAGGGTAACTCAGACAAGCGAGCATCACGGGAGAGGATACGTGAGTACAGCTCAGGTGGAGGTATATGACACTCAGTGGTGGAACAGGAATGATAATGTCTGTTAAAGATCTTTCTCCACTGTGTTACTGGCTTTATATATGCTCTTAGTCCATCTTCTGTCGTTATCATACATCTTTGTTGGTCACTCGTAACATTATTTATTTCAAATATCTTTCCTTGTTTTATTATATTGATAACGTTTCTCACTGCAATGCGACAGTGTCTTTTATTGAGACTGTTCCAGTGTGCCCTTCCAGCAGCTGTTTGTTGCTGTGACAATTGTTGTTGAAGCAGATGGTTTTTCTTTTGCAACAAAAATACTTGATGCTCTAGCTGTTGAATGGGTGAATCCATCATAAAAAAAACAGTTACGAGCTGGTCACGGGCACCAAATCAAGTTATGTGGCCGGGAGAGTGGACGGGAACGGCACCAAATCAAGTTAGATGTGACCGGGGAAGGGTCACGGCGACAAATCAAGTCCTTTGTGACCGTGAGAGGGTACTTAGGAAGGGGAAGGCTGTGTCACCAAATCAAGTCTAGTGTGACAGGGTGAGAATGGGGTGGAATCTTTTATCAATGTTCATCTGTTGTTTTACTGGCGACTGCCAGAGATGGTGCTTACAGATATGAATTGGAACATAACCCAGGTGGTTCTTTTGGAGACTCGTAACTGTGTTTATGTTTTAGACTGTATGATCGTCGAAAATATGGTAATATTCTTTTCTCTATTACCTGATGTAAACAAACGACACTGACGTTCAGGAAATAAGTTCAAGCTGGACTAATTAGGAATGAATACCTTTATTTAGTGTCTGCACACTCTGACAACTTCATAATAGTTCATAAATACATGTGCTTCTGTGGTATACAAACCAGTCATCCCATGAAATATTACACAGCCCTCCAACTTACAAGATGGTCCAAAAACCCCAAAAATCACCGCCTCGCTCGTCCCGTGCTCAAAACCAACTCACTTAACCCCCCTTTCCTCAAACAATCACTTCCGTCCTAACTACTGGGCAATTCTACCCCAAGTTCGATGACGTCATTTCTGAACACTTTAATTAAATCACTCATAGGATATGTGACTAGTGTTATTACACTAACTAGACACGTTCAAATACTTAGTGTTTAATCTTGCTAAGTATTCTTACCCTAACTATAATTAAGTGGCAGCACCTTAGTGTTAATCCGACGTAACAGTCCGTACTGTCACACCGGCCACCTTTGAAAGGAGACGATCCTCGTTTAACACAATATAGTCTCGTACTAGGATGAATAGGTAGCCAAGATTGTCTGTCTGGAGAACGCACGATCACAGACGATATGAGATAATCGTTTCACAGGACCATCCCAGTGTGTGATTATCACGAAAATCTGTCTGGAGAGACAATATGGGCGATAGATAGCATCTGGACATCAACTGAGTTCACAGATGGTGTTTATGAGTTGTACACAAGATGCCATCGGAAATATTACCGCATGATTAGACAGAGATCACGCGTGGAATATTAAAATTAATGTTTTAAAACACGCGGGAGGATACTTTAAATGAAACAACCCAACTCAGTGCTAGAGAGATTTGATTGGTTTGAAGTGAGAGCCGCAATATATAATGAATTCTTTTGGAACATTCGGCGGAAACACAATCTGTGATTTGAACTGAGAATGAGAAATATAATATAGCGAACTCAGAGGCACAGAACTGTCAGCTTCGCAACTTCATACGAGCTACTCCCAGAAAGCCAGAAAGAGAAGGATCGAGCCTAGAGTTCCATTATTAACAGTGGCAGATCGAGTATTGGGCAACTTTGGCTTTTACAAGTAAACCTGCATTTTAATACAAGACTGTAAACTTAAAAGGACTAGGACTTCAATTACCAAGACTGGAACCTATGAATTTGATCACAAGTCATAGAGGAATTAAACATAAGTTTTCCCAGGCCAGTGATTTCGCAGAACACCCGCCGTCAGAGGAATTAACTCTAATTTCCCAGACCAAAGTGATTTCGAAGTATCTGATACAGAGCTGTGTCCAGTCTAAATCTGTGCTAGGAGATTGCGTATTCCCAAAATTTTGGGGTAAGTGTAAACAATTTATTTACTAATGTAAATTTTACATGTTTCTTGCTTAGTGGTTATAAATGAGGCTGACAACCTCAACATATGAAAAGAGTATATTCATAAACCACTACTTTTCTTCTTGCTAGTCGTGCGGGAAAACCCGACAGCAGAGGTGACCCCCAGACTCCGACTGGAGCAGTGATGAGTGATGATTACATCATATGTGCCTCAAGTGTAGCATATCATTTTGTGAGATATATGTAACTTGTTAATGTTAGTCCAGTCACAAATCATTATTCGCGCTGTCCAGACACAATTTCCCAGTTAATCCCCTGAGGAATAGTGGTGATTTCTAATCATCTTTCCTGAGTTACACTATGTATACTCAAGAATTTAATTCTTCTGAGAGATTAACATTGGTGGGTGGCAACGAGGAGATGCGCCTGTTAAGCTTCCAACTCAGTGTACTTAGCAAAGGCATTTTGTTGTTTCTATTTTGTCCAAAAGTTCGTGGAACGAAGCTAGTTGTGAGTGAAACGCAGAGAATCAACACCAACCACCTAAATCGGACAAGTTGTGTGAAGAAGTGCCCTTACCACCAAGCAGTGACGAAAATCACAGCTGCAGGACTCACCTAAAAGTTAAGTGCTTATAAAAAGGCACCAGCAAAAAGGGCCTAATTTTTCTGAACTATATCCCCACCCTAAATCTCTGTGAAGAGAAAATTTGATTCCAATATAAAAGTCACCAGCAGATTATTTATTTTAAACTGGTAATACTAATTGATTATTAAATTTGTTACTTGTTGTTTTAAAACTAAACAATCATAGTCGATTCAGTTTTTTATATGTATGAAAGCAAACGTATGAGCCAGAAATCATTTTAGTCCGTTTATGGATTCCCTCCATGGTGGAGAGCTATCTACCTCGTGGCATTGCATCATCCGCCAGTTAGTGGGTCTGGTATGTTTTACCAGTGTTGAGCCTGCTGAGATGGGGAAGCGCTCTGTGTTTGCAAGAAAGCAGTGTTTCTATCATCCCAGATATAAAGAGGCAAAGAGTAACAACTCAAATCCTTGAGCAATGAGAGAAAAAGTTCTTCTGTTCTTCACTAGAACGCATTTATGAACGTCTGCAACTTCTTGGTTGTCGCTTTTCTTGTAGATTAGTGGGCAGATTAGTGGACAGAAATAGTGGACAGAAATAGTGGATAGATTAGTGGGCAGATTAGTGGACAGAAATAGTGGACAGTTTAGTGGACATAAATAGGGGACAGATTAGTGGACAGAAATAGTGGACAGAAATAGTGGACAGAAATAGTGGATAGATTAGTAGACAGAAATAGTGGACAGACTAGTGTACAGAATCAGTGGACAGAAATAGTGGATAGATTAGTGGACAGATTAGTGGACAGAAATAGTGGACAGACTAGTGTACAGAATCAGTGGACAGAAATAGTGGACAGAAATAGTGGACAGATTAGAGGACAGAAATAGTGGACAGATTAGTGGACAGAAATAGTGGACAGAAATAGTGGACATAAACATTGGACAGATTAGTGGACAGAAATAGTGGACAGAAATAGTGGACAGATTAGAGGACAGAAAAAGTGGACAGAAATAGTGGATAGATTAGTGGACAGAAATAGTGGACAGAAATAGTGGACAGATTAGTGGACAGAAATAGTGGATAGATTAGTGGGCAGATTAGTGGACAGAAATAGTGGACAGAAATAGTGGATAGATTAGTGGGCAGATTAGTGGACAGAAATAGTGGACATAAATAGGGGACAGATTAGTGGACAGAAATAGTGGATAGATTAGTGGACAGATTAGTGGACAGAAATAGTGGACAGAAATAGTGGATAGATTAGTGGACAGATTAGTGGAAAGAAATAGTGAATAGATTAGTGGACAGATTAGTGGACAGAAATAGTGGACAGACTAGTGTACAGAATTAGTGGACAGAAATAGTGGATAGATTAGTGGACAGAAATAGTGGACAGACTAGTGTACAGAATCAGTGGACAGAAATAGTAGATAGATTAGTGGACAGATTAGTGGACAGAAATAGTGGACAGACTAGTGTACAGAAATAGTGGACAGAAATAGTGGACAGAAATAGTGGACAGATTAGTGGACAGAAATAGTGGACAGATTAGTGGACAGAAATAATGGATAGATTAGTGGACAGAAATAGTCGACAGATTAGTGGACAGAAATAGTCGACAGAAATAATTGACAGATTAGTCTACAGAAATAGTGGACTGACATTGTGGACATAAATAGAAGACAGAAGCAGTGGACAGAAATAGCGGTCATGAATTATAAAAGGATTTAGCTTATATGCCAATAAAAAGAAGACAGACGTAATAGTGGCCTGGAAGAAACATACTTCGCCAGCTAATATCACATAAGTACTGTAAATGGGACATGTCTGAAACAACCTGTAGACACAAACTCCTGAACACTAATAATAATATATGATGTTAAATAATGCTTTTGTTTAAGTCCCTAATCTCCATTTCCTCTTGTCGTCATTCATTCTGTCTGCACCCATTCACTCAGTTCCCATGCCTCCCAAGCCAGGAACATCAAACAGGCCCATAAACTTGTAAAGACCATCTTAAACCGTTCTTTAATGTCTCCAAGATAGATAATTCTACGTAATTGTACGCTTAATGCTTGGTAACCTGTTGGGTCAGATTCACATAGGGCGCATTCCTGGTGGGTTTAAGCAGTATCGTCTTTCCCACAATTCCTCTTTCTTTAAGAGTGTGATTACAGTTTTACCAGATAAATGCAGACGATAATCCTCTTTTGTAATCTTGATCTTAAATCTGCATCTGAAATGTATCTGTCAGAAATGACCTCTGCAAATGTGACATTTAATACTCTTTAATTGCGCTGTCTGTGGACGGAAGGAACATTAATCTGTGACTATCAGCCGCTGTCCCAGCCACCTGTCGACGGACTTTTTATTTGAAAAATAAAATAGTACGCGTTCCCATAGTGTGTTATGAAGGCGCATTAAGGCAGTGTTTCTCAGTCTGCAGGACAACGGGGCCCCTTACGGAAGCACTGTTGATTCAATAGACTCCAGTAGAATATTAAATTACCCATGTGGTTTCCACACGGTGGCAGTGAAAAGTACAAGTGGAACATGAGATGAGACGACGTTGGCGATGGATAGTACACTCATTGAGGAAACATGTGGATAGCATTACAAGCAAGCAGTGGCGTACTAAGGGGAGTGCGGGAGGGGGGGGGGGAGTCCGCCCCGGGTGACAGTCAAGAAAGGGGTGCCATTGGACACAATTGTGATAGTACTTACTGTTTAAAATATGCTTGCAAGTGTTTTTCTTTATGGCAGGAGGTACTAAAGGTAGGATCCGCGCCGGGTGCCTAATATTTTAGGGACGCCTCTGCAAGCAAGTCCTGGTTTTAGTATCCCCAGGGTGAGAGAGGTAGAGGGGGCCCGAGAAACACACGAAGACGAGAACTGGAGATATAAATGAAAGGGATGAAGAAGATATTGAAAGACCAGGAGCGGATGGCACAGGACAGGAGGACCAGGAGGATAGGAGGACCAGGAGGACTAGGAGGACCAGAAGGACAGGAGGATAGGAGGACCAGGATGTCAGGAGGACAGGAGGACAGGAGGACCAGGATGTCAGGAGGACAGGAGGACCAGGATGTCAGGAGGACAGGAGGACCAGGATGTCAGGAGGACCAGGAGGACCATGAGGACAGGAGGACCAGGAGGACTAGCAGGACAGGAGGACTAGGATGTCAGAAGGACAGGAGGACCAGGAGGACTAGGAGGACAGAAGGACCAGGAGGACCAGGAGGACAGGAGGACAGGAGGACCAGGATGTCAGGAGGACAGGAGGACCAGGAGGATAGGAGGACCATGAGGACCAGGAGGACTAGGAGGACCAGGAGGACCAGGATGTCAGGAGGACCAGGAAGATAGGAGGACCCGGAGGACAGGAGGACAGGAGGACCCGGATGTCAGGAGGACAGGAGGACCAGGAGGACAGGAGGACCAGGAGGACAGGAAGACCAGGAGGACAGGAGGACCAGTAGGACAGGAGGACCAGGAGGACAGGAAGACCAGGAGGACCAGGAGGACATGAGGACCAGGAGGACAGGAAGACCAGTAGGACAGGAGGACCAGGAGGACAGGAGGACCAGGAGGACCAGGAGGACAGGAGGACCAGGAGGACCAGGCATGAATTAGTTGAAGTCATGTGATCATTGGTAAGATAAGGTGATAATGATGGTGACGGTGTTGATAATGATATATGGTTTCCGATATCTCTATGACAAGAAAGAAAAAGTTGTAGAAGCGATTAATGCGTGGGACTAGCAGTCTTATCACGAAGAAAGTATTGATTCATACATTATCACTGTAAGAACACATGATGTGTTTTCCCACAGGAAACCTGCAAGAGGAACCAACTGCTTTGGTGGGCCCATAAGCGACAAGGAAAAAACATTAGACCGGCCAGGCTGACTACAAAATTGTAACATGAAAAGGAAATAACTAAAATAGTTAAATATTCACACAGGATTGTATATCTGTTTAAATCGGAGCTGTGCAGTCGGCGTTGGAGTCGTGAGTCAGAGCCGTGGAGTCGGTGGGTTTTTTGGGTTTTTTTTTAGTGGAGGCAATGTCGGAAAAAATATCCGGACTCCGATTTTTATGCCATATGACTAGTAAAAATAAGCTTTTGATCAGAACCCGTGACAGCCTGCTTGCAACTATACTTCGACTGCTGCTTCAGAAAAACTGCGACACGGCACGGACTGGGTGACTTTCGCACATCGATGCGTTCAATGCATGGCTGAATATGCTGCTGTTACGCTGTTTAATTAATTTAATTTTGTATTTCATTACCCCCTCAGTTCCCCAAGGAGCATAGGTCTTCAACAAAATTAGCGCAAGGTCGTCCCTGTCCGGAGCCATCTGCTCTAATTCTTTCTGGTCTTCCTTATACGTTATAGTGTATTTCTGTGACCAGTTCTCCTTTCCTTTTATTTTTCCATTCACCTCTAACTCTCTTTCCCTAGGGATCACAGAATAATGCTATCATCAAGTTTTTTTTTTCATTGATAGCCTATCCAGCCCCATCAGTTTCTTCTTATCTCATGTCCCTCTGTCACGTGTCTGGTTCTTGTCCTCATTACCACTTGGGTGAGCATGCTATATAATTTCAATGCTTTTTATTCGACGCAAGCACTCATTTATAAAAAGACATTGAATTTGTTGAGGGAAGTTCAAGAAGATGATATTTATGAAAAGAATGAAAGGAGGTTAAGCACAAAGTTAAAACGGATAGTTAAGACAGAACTGTTAAAAAAAATCATGGACGGTATATAGTTGTTCATGCTGTTGTTGTTTTTTTTTGTTGTTTAACTAGGGCTGCTGAGCTTGTCACGATTTCGTAGCCAGTGCGAAGCTGCAGAATCCTTGTTACTCTCTACAGTTTAGATCTAGGCATTTCTATGGGTTTTTTCTGGCACGCTGAATCGGGTTGAATTAAAGTCGGGGACCTAAGACGCCTCAACAGTGAGGAATGCAGTCAGCGACCCATAGCTGACTGCTTGCGTCAGGGTCAGCGAACCAGAGCTGACCAAGACCATACTCCACCTCCAAGTGGTGGTCCTGGAACTGGCTGCGTCACTGCAGTCTGGCTGAGAGAGTAGGGATCGAAGTGGGAAGGCAAGCCCGGTCCTAAAATATGCCGTGGCGAAGTCGGATGTGACGGGCCGAAAGGCGCAGATATCGCAGCTTTGCTGTAAACGGCGACATCACGTCCTTATCAGGACGAATGCAGTAGAAGAAGAATTAAATTCGTGAAATAATTCTTTCCCAGATATTCTATTCTTCTCGCATGCATTTAAAGGTTCCTTAGATCTGGTTTCAAGCCGGAAAAAGGGGGAGGGAAAGCGCCACACTAGGCATCTCCCGTCAAAATTGGGCCTGTTCAAATATGTAGGGCTAAAATGTTGTGCTCTGGCTCTGGGCTCTCCCAAGGAATAATCATGTCCTGCGCAGTCACCTTTTTCATTGTAAGATCCAGCTTGCAGCCAACCAGGTAAAACCTAGAGTTAAGTCTGAAGCTCTATTGATTCCCTAACCTTCTGTTCAATTCTGGATTCTCAACATGTTTCCCCCCACAGAGGGAATCCTACTCGATCTCTGTGTCACATAATTGTGTTCGCTCTCTTTTCTTCTCCGGAAGTAGTGAACTACCTTTATTGTGTGTCCTAATTATGTGCACTATTCGATAGTCTGCACATTCTATTTTCCTACCTTCCGACAATACTTAGTATTTTCCAGTCAATGTTTACACTCCTTCCGTTCATTTGTGTCGTGTTTGTTTACCTGAAAGTTTGATACAAATCAGACTAGATTGGCTGGCAAGGTCATTTTCGTGTAGTGACCCAGTGTGTTTGCACAGGGTGTGCCGGTCACTTATCGAACGGGTGACTGATTAGACACACAAATGATGTAAGAAACATCCGGACAGATTTGTTCGACATAGATGTTGCATGGGGGGGGGGGGGGGTTTGCGAATGTAAACATTACCGAGTGTCAGGAACAATATTATGGTGGATGTGGGTTCTATGTAGATGATGATCAACAATGGTTCGTACGAATTAACCTAACGCCACTATTATGTTCCATAACATTTATTCGACTGATAGATAAATCGTGGAAATCAATTACATTTAGCAAGCCTACATACAGGCTGACATTGCCTGCAGGAAATAACTCTTAACTCTCGTGTTAACAAAACTGGCTTTACAGGAACACACACTAACAGTACACATAAGGTCCTTTGAGCGGCATACCCTCCTCGCACAGTCATAACACCATCCAGGTGTGATTCACTTATTCTAAGTGGTTGGCGGCATTAATTATCGCCATATAGATTCTCTCGGAATCTCCTCCAGGCGGGAATTCAACAACGCCTGTATTTATTCCGGTACAGCTACAAGGCGGGAAACGCGTCGTCTTTCTTCCCAGTAGCTCCAGAGGCGGACACTGCAACGCCCTTTACTGTTCTCCATGAACAGGAATATAAATATGGTTCCAATGGGAACACTCTCAGGCGGAACAATAACCGTCGCCTTATCCACAATAGGTAGGACCTACCCTATTGTGACGTATAATGGAAAAAGAGCCTACAGTAATCTGAGTCTTTGTAATCTCCCAGTGCTCTATGATTTGCTAGCAAAACCATGCATTTTCTGCCTGTGTTTACTCACACAAGCTACTTTTTCGTCCCGCCTCGTTTCTTTGAACATAAGCAAACGAAGTGTTTACAAACTTTCGTGACCTACCCGTCATAACAGGTAGCGAATCAGGTTTGTTTACCTCGTCTTCTCACGCGAGCTTATGTGTCAATCATACGATACCTGACAGACCGCACGGGAAAAACAAAGAATCTTTTGAAATCTACGAAGGGAAATCCAAAACTCCCCGAGTACGCTTTGATGTCGAGTCGCGGGCAGAAACCCGTTACACGTAATAAGTCTTTTGATGACGGTCGAAAACGCCGACGAAATACTGGCCGTAAGCCTTTATCTTGTAACTCTGTTTCTGATTCTCCGTTACACACAGTAGCGCGAAAATTAACAACATCTATAAAGTTAGTTGCTTATCCTTTATAGGACGTGGCAATCAACCCCAGCTTTTATTGGCTGTTTGTGATTTTTCTAGGCAATTTTTTTCATTCAGTAGTTTGCCATTGCTTTCTGAACGGTACGGCGCTTATACCATTGTTAAAAATCCACACAAAGCGATCTGCTACCAAACCGCCCGCAGCAGGTTTCGAACCTGGTATATCTGGATTATGAAACTGCGTTCATATCTATTAGGCCACAGACGCCGACAACAACATCTATAGATCAGAGAAATATAATGATATATAAACGGTGTTTTCTTAAACCTGCTATCAGTTGTCACTCAGAATTTTTGAATACTCTAAGCACGCAGTTCTAGAACCATTATTGTGAAAAATGTGTTATTAGCATTCGTGGGGATTTTTCATTCTGATTTTCTGGTAATAGAAATTAGTGCTTACGTGTTTAAAAGTGTTAGCTTTTACCAACTAAAAATGTTAGCTTTTACCATTATAATTCACTTTGATTTTCTAGCTGTTGAAACTAGTGAAATAAAATAACGCTTAGCTATTTCATACCAGATGTTCAGTTATAATGTTAATTTTCACCACACGCTTTCTCGCACAAGAAGAGACGGTTTTAGCTGAATGGTTTATATGCTAGGCGCGACTGATAGTGACAGAAAAGAATTCACGCTTTATTTCATTATGCGTATTTAGTATAAGTGCTTATTATTTAATACTATACGACGACTAACAGACGCCGACAATTTAATCGCTAGTAACGACAGGCGATACTTTGTGTAAGTGCGCATATGGATAATTAAATAATAATTAACATTGTACGCTTACTGCCGGCGCGAGCAAGGGGCGGGAGAGTTGCATAACTCCATCCGACCTAAAACTCAGCGCTAGCGAAGGCTGACCATGTAGGCATAAAGGAAAACACCGTGTGCCTTTTAAATTTAATCAGGACTGACGGAGTGGAGGAGAGATCGTCTTGTCCCCGTCTGTGTGTGTAGATATAGGATTAGCATAATTTTTATATATATTGTTTCTTGTATTCTTTGCAGACCTGATCACAAGGGCGTCCAGGGGTCTTCTCTTTTTTTTACTGATTGGTTAATGTTGTCTCTTTTTCTTGGCTTGTGCGTCACCAATTTCATTTGTGAGCGAGTATTAGCCAAAGATACATGAGAAACATTTTAACTTATAAGTTTAACTGGACTTACCAAACCCGGATATTTTTTCCAATTTTTACCAGCCCACTGGGGTGTACAAATAACATTAATGTTCCCGACTTCTGACAGTTGTATTCAAGCGGATTTATCCAGATTTTACGCTGTGCAGAATCGGAGCTCTAACATAAAGTTGTCCGATAGGATTATCATCATCATCATTGGTAACATTTTTTAGCAACCATATGTTTCCCAATACTGGAAGTATTTTCCTCTTTTAACTGTGAACCCCAAGAGCACGTGTCTACATCAACTATTGGCGGTGACATTTTGTTCATCCAGGGAAAAAAACCCACCAGATTCGGCGTCCACCTCACTAGTCTTTATTTGTTAGAGGATGGACTGGGCCAACTTGGGAAGTGAACCCGACATTATATATATTCAGGAATAATTGTATTTCCAAGGGATATCACCAAGAGTAGGTAAGAGTGATTGAGTGGCCACTGTATGAAAGAGTGCGTGAGTATTTTTCTTTGTTTCAGGGAATTTACCAACCTTGGATTTGCTTAAACTTGTTTACTTTACTGGGTAGCATATAGTAGGAACTTGTTTACTTTACTGTCTACTCTGTAACTTAGTGCTAACCTTCGACCTTTGGGTCATTAACTTTTGGGTTCTTTTCTCCATAGGGGAGGGCGCATTTATTCTGCTATTTCATATGTATGTAAATCTGATTTTATTTGATCTTTCTTTAGATATTGGTGTTGTCAAGTTTAATGATAATAAACAACCTTTGTGTGTTGGTCAGACCCATACCCAAGTAACCGTAGTTTTTCACGTTTGTGTGTCTTGTTGTCACATAGCTGTGTGTGTGTGTAGTTAAACTTATATTTATATGTATGAGGTTGTCTTGTACTAAATTATAGTCGTATAGATAGGCTGGAATAGAGACACTTACTCACTCCAGAGACATATCTTTTTCCTTAAGCTACCACCTGTGAAATCTATTTCTCACACTTTTCTCATGTACCTATCACCATCCACTCTACTCAGACGGGCCAAAAATAACTCACAACCTATCTTTACGACACTTATAATAAATATATCCATCGTATTTGAAATAATCACATCTGTGGTTCTCCACAGTCACAAAATATCAGCTCATAGCTCGGCTGCCATACACCGAATGATCCCATTCACCCCAGACTTGTATTCACAGAACGCTTTCTCACAGCGCACGCACAAGTCACACAATGTTGACCTACAGTCAGACAAACTCAATCCCTAAGTTACACTTACCAGTGTTGACAACAACAGTTCACTGATCCTTACACCAATCACTATCATCATTTACACTCATGAAACTGTTCTGTGACACCGAGAATATACGGATATAGCAACTCCTTATACGGAAAATTGACCGTTTGAATTTTACAAACGCATGATTTATGCAGAAAATTCCATAAGGAAAGTTGTCATAACATGCACTTTCAAATGCTATTGGCTTAGCAGTTTATAGGCTAATAGACATTCACATTGATTGGAAGTTTGTCGGAAATGCCTTGTAGTAAACAACATGCAAGGGTGGGGCGAGAACTACGATATAACGTAGAACATTTTAGATATACGACACTGCATTCCAGGATCGTCAAAGTATACAGCTCGGACTGAAGCCTGAAAAGAGTAGAAGTTAGGATTCTGAACTTATAGGAACGGAAAACAAGAATTAGAGCACCTTTTGAATAATACAATAAGGAAACTCCACCTTTTAATACGGAAACTGGACTCCTACATGACATACTCACAAAGTCACAGAGGGATTCTATAAAAGAAATAATATCCCAGACGCGTGTTCGAGGCATCTTTATCAAGTTGCCAAGACTATTCTACTGAGCCAGAAGTCTAGTTCCCAACTTGTTTGGGGCAAGTTGTAACATATTTTTATACTTTGATTTTGTCATGTTTGACGGTGTACTCTCCATAGAAAAAAAAAAGCGAGTTGCGTGATACTGTGGTTTCCGGTGCGCCTTCTGGCCCAGTATCTATGACTTTAGCACCTGTTCAACGGGAGAGTGGGCTCATCCCTAATCTAAACTCAAAGCTATATGGAGTTAAAGAGGAACTTCAAACAACAGTCGAATTCATCATGAGAACTCGTCTGACGGTGTAATCATCAAAGATGCGATCGCAAGAAGAAGAAGAAGTCATGTTTGAACTTGCTGATGGTTATACAGGTCCTTAAGAGGCTGGCAACCTCAATACGTGAAAATGATATATTCATGAATCACCATAGCAAATCGCCGGTGATTGCTTCATGCGGGTTCTCACAGGGAACCAAAAGCAGAGGTAACCCCAGACTCCTAGTGGAGAAGGGAATGGATACAATATATAGATATATATTTACTATCATTTGTAATAAGTGTATGTACACTTAAACATGTCCAGCCAGGCACTAGCCACTTGCCGCTGTCCAGTCGAAATTTTCCCAGTAAATTAACTAAAAGAGTAGTAATTTTCATCATATCCCCTGAGCTATATCATATACGCTCAGGGAGAGTAAAAATTCAGAGAAAAGATTCGGTTGACGGACAGCGGGAAAGGTGCCCGATAAAAATCAGGAAAACAAAGACTTAGCAGCGGAGTTTGTTCTTTTATTCCCTCTAAAGTTGGTGGTCCGAGTTTACGAGACCATTTGAGGTACGATTCTACGACACCAGCTGTTCTGTGGTTTAAAGATTGCGATCGACACTTGAAACCTACATCCAACGGGTTGCGAAGATACCTGCCTTGACCAGGAGAAGTGCCTTCGAAACAGATACGAACTGACGGAAACAGCAGCATCAACACTTCAGCAGTTTAGAAGCTAAGTGACATTTTTAGCAGGCCAACACTTACTTACTTACTTAGTCGTTCCCCTTCTACCGTGAGGTGTAGAGGTTTGGAAGAGAGAGCGCCAGACTATTCTATCAGCTGTCTTCCTCCTGGCCTGGTTCCATTCTAGTCCTCGGTCCTTCAAAGATTGTCTAATGTTGTCCTCCCAGCGGACTCTGGGTGGTCCTCGGGGTCTGGATCCTTGGCTCTTTGTTTCCCATGCTTGTCGTGGTAGCCGATCTTCTCCCATTCTGCAGACATGGCCAAACCATCTTAGTTGGGACTGTTCTACTTGGGTCTGTAGGGGATGGCATTTTAGGCCTTGACGTATCGTCTGGTTGCGTACCATGTCTCTTCTTGTTACTTCAACCACCTTCCTCAGATACCTCATTTCTGAGGTTTGGATCTGGCTTTTATGGGTTGTAGTCATTGCCCATGACTCGCATCCATATGTCAAGACTGGGACATAGGTGGAGCGGTATACAGCCATCTTCGTTTTCTTACCAACCTCTCTCTTGCTGAGGAATCCTTGATTTATGGCCTGAAAAAGTCTCCCAGCTGCTGCTTTTCGAGTGGCCAACTCTTCTTTGATGCCTCCCTTTCGGTCTATAATAGCTCCGAGGTATTTAAAGTGGTCGACTTGCTCCAGCACCTGTTCTCCCAGCTTAATCTGATGCCTTCTTTCTTCTCGTGATATCACCATGGATTTTGTTTTAGAGCTGCTTATGACCATCCCTCTCTTCTCCAGCTCTTCCTTCCAGACTTGCAGGTTGGATTGGAGATGTGCCTCTGATTTAGCAATCAGGGCAACATCATCAGCAAATGCCAGCTCTGAAATATAGACAACATAACTTATTGATCTATACTCCACAACTAAGATTCCTAAGGCCGATTTCAATGATGAAACCTATTTTTTAGTAATCACCAGTTCATAATTATTTACACCTGTTCCAAAGTAATTGACTCATTAAATTTGTTATATGTTGTTTTTACAAATTCGCAGTTGATTTAGTTATTACAGAGAGACGTTCACACGGATGAATCAACATCTTTAATAAATCTATATTTACATCTATAGAGCCAAATAATAATACGAATTTCACTGTTAATTCAGTTAGGGGCTTGAACGAGCTAAATTAAATTATGTAATACTTCTTCACAAACGTTGTTGGGCAGATAAAAAGTTAACATTGCTAAGACATATTCAGCATTTTTCTTGACTTCTGAAATATCTTCTGAATACTCCCTAATGGTAGAAGCATCATCATCCTTCTATCTGTATCTCTGCCAAGAGTAATCTTGTGCGAAGCTAGATACCTTTGAAGACCCACATTAGACACTCTAGGTTTTGGCCATTGTTGGACCATCACTGCAGAGCAAAGGAGAGGCGACCCGTTACACTCTGAAATGTTGATCAAACATCTTGCAGGTTGCCTGTTTCCAGGATGCACAACGTTTAGTAATTCAGTGTTTTGGTTAAAGGTCTAGCCCTGGAAATCTCACGAGAGCAGCGTAAATTCCTCTGCATCTAACGTTATATAATTAAAAGTGTGGCTCCCTCTTTCTCCTTTTGTCCTGACCACTGGTGCCATTCAGTGGACAGGTTCTGTTACGTTCATGTGAGACTTTAGTCATGTTGATGATTCCAGTCTCGTCTTCATAATACTTAATTTACATATATTTTTTTAACAAGCCTTTGAATTACTGCCGTCTAAATGCCATAATACTCAGATTGAGGCTTCGCGGCTAGAGTAAAAGGTAGGATCGTCGCCAAACGTAGCGGAGCTTACATGACAACAACTGCCAGCATGCGAATGGAAATACAGACAGTTACTACAGCTCTGAGGTGACTGTCTGAGATTCCGTCAACCAGGGCAGTTATTGTGTCAGACTGTCAGTCCATGCTTCGGAAGGTTTAAAATAGATGGCCACGGCGTGAGAAAACATCCATAGAAGTTACGAATCACCAAGAGCTGGTGTGGATTTACTGTCCTGGTCATGCAAGGGTACGCGCTAATGAAAGAACTGACAGATTATCTTCAAGAGCACCCATAGTGGTGACATTGGATATGGATAATACTGAAGACAATTGATGATCGCCTGTTGGAGAACAACACTGCAATAGATGAATCATCAAGCTAAAATTGATGGAATTAGGCATCACACGTTAGGCTAGCAGAGATGAACTTATGAGAGGATGCATCCGCCGTGTATACAACCAGCGCGCAACAGGAACAATTATCATTAATACACTTCGACATAAGCTGAGGGAGACTGAGCACCTATGGGTTTGCCTGGAGTGTAATGATGTCGATTCTGTTCAACAATAACACACACACACACACACACACACACATATATATATATATATATATATATATATATATATATATATATATATATATATATATATATATATATATATATATATATATATATATACTACTCTACTTATACTACTAATAGTACTACTCTACCTCAGACACTTTGTAAAAAGCATCTAATATGAGGTTGTCACTAAGGCTGGCTATCTCATAAAGCAAATCAACTTGCCACATGAATCACTGTTGCAAGAACGAATGAATGCTTTACAGGCTTCCTGCAAGGGAACTAGCGGCAGCGGCTCCATGCTTCATGAACAGCGGATATTAGTATTTCCGATAGAAAAGAAAATAGAAGACAAAGACAAGGAAATTAAATTCTCCA
>JAMPIV010001727.1:612500-656519 GCA_024509875.1 Oreohelix idahoensis | reverse complement strand
GTTCGACCAGAGAAACATTTCTCGGGTCCGCTTTAAGTGTTAGAACGAGCCAAAGACGGTTTCTGTGAAAGAAACGGTTCGTTAGCGGCGGGTACCCTTTGTGGTCCCAACAGGGGAATTTCTCTGGTCGCTTTAAAACGTTTGATGACGAGCGGCTGGTACCCTTTGAGGCCTGGGTAACGAGTGTGATCTGTTTCGTGGGAAGATAACAACCCGCGGTCAGTCTTTGGGTTTTCGCCCCTTAGACAAGATAGAGCATAATGTTATGCATTTCTCTACCTGGGAAACTTTCGCACGATTTCTTTTGTCTTACTCTAGATTACGTCCTTCGCCGAACTTCTGTAGAAATACGCACGCCAGGTGTCCGGGGAGAGCGTCCCTTGTGATCTATAAGAGTAGACTGGTTTTAATAGACAAAGACATTCGTAAATTTTCCTGGCCCGTAGATGACCATCTTGAGATAAGGCAAACTTTAACACAATACTAGAATGTGTTTGCCTATGTTCTAGTCATTTTCGGGGTGAGTTGACATATCTTATAATTATTATATTAGATTCATGTTAGCTTTTATATATCTGTTAGGAAAGTGAATTTATTTCTGAGGGCTTCTCCTAGTAATTTATTCAGTGATAAGGTAGCGCTGTCTACGGCCTATTAAGTGGTGCTTAAACTGTTACGGTTTATCATGGGTTAAATGTTAAACTTACAATAACAGATATTAGGCGTAGAATCAGTCCACGAATGCTTACCATTGGGTTAAGAGTCAGCAAAATTAACTGTCATTTCTGTAAGATAATGTCAGGTGTGGATTGTTCACTTTAAAACTGAATAGTGAGATGCAGGTAATAACTCTGGATTATAGGAGATAGTCACTTATTCCTTTTTGATAGATATTTCTAGTGGCAAGGGAGGATCATTTTATGCTTACTTGTGTGGCCAGGCACTAGTCTATAACTTTCTCAGAAAGCAGTCACCAGGCATAGATATAATTATATCTTATGGTTCAGCCACAACTATATTATTATAGCTAGAACATTGCATTTTCTATGTATTCATTTGTGGGATATTAATATTTTGTTTCCTCAAAAGGGGACATACGATTTATTTGTGTAATGTCAAATGCTGTAATCTGTTTATGTAAATTCATTTAATGTTGTAAGATGAATAAGCATATTCATTTAACTGTAACTACAGGTTAGGTTTCCTGTATGTTGAGATTGGGAGAAGAGGAGTAGATTTTGCTGTCAGAACAGTTACTGACAGGTACCTGGGTGTGCAAAAGATATTAAGTCTATGCGGGCGTGTGTTGATAATTGATATTTTTAAGGAACAGGAGACATGGTTAAAGACAGCCCTAAACTATCATAGCAATAACTACAATAAATCTAATCCCATAGTGGAGCGAAACTTTCTGTATAAAGTTAGTGTGATTTTAGCGTTGCTTGAAGTTAAAAGGTGTCTCTTTTGGGTCTCAGTTTCAGGAAGACCGAATCGCTAGAGCAGACTTCAGTCAGACGAAGAAAGTCATATACTCTTCGATCTAGAGGGTTTCTGTATACATCTAGCAACGAATCGTCAACCCCGTTCCTGAATCAAAACCCCTTTTTGTCAACGCCAAGTTAAGCTCACGCAGTGCAACGGAGCCAACGCTAAATCTGGAATCACCAAATGCAGTAGTAGTTCTCTACTCGCCTCTTGGATTACCAGCCAGAGCATTACGGCTTCCAGAATATCAAAACCGCCCAGCATGCCTATAGCAGAATTCCATCTCACCCGCCTTTTTCGTGCCTAAACGGGGCACTCAGCAAACCACAGCCAAACCAGTTTAAAACAGGATTTACAGCCAAGCGGAGCCTTGCGCCGGATAAGCGCGCCTGGGTCTCTTTGTCCTCAAGTGACTTCTTCTGGTGTATTTCCTGGATACTTAAAACCTCGCACGTCAGCAGGAGATAAACAGCGTCCCCCAGCCCAACTCGCGCCAGTAGGGGGGGGGGGGTCACCAACGATAGCGCCTATACAGTGATGTTATTCAGGTTAATTCCATCACCGATGGAGGATATATACGAAAACACCACTTACTGGAGTTACTTCAGCTGGTCCCCGAAAACCGAAGGACTGTCACTCGATTATTTATCTCTTTGTGTTCTACAGGTTTTATGAATGGTGATCTGTGTGTGTGGTTGTTGGTGTATATGATTATTGATGAAGATTTGATTATTGATGTAATTTTATGTTGTTGTGATGATATGCAATATTTTTCATGCTTTTCTTCTTAATAAATTTTACACATTTATTAATGCGCTGTTCACGACCTTTCCATCCACATTTGTATTTTTAGCTCTTTACTATAATCTCTATGTATGATAAGAGAAAAGAGAGAGAGCAGGAGGTGCTTAGACAGACATAAGTGAGTTGAGGCTTGGAGAGAGAGATCATTTTGATAAATCTTCTTCCAGGTTGTCTCAAGTCCATCTCCTATTTACACCTTATCTAAAGTGTAATCTATAACCCTGTCAGTCCACTATCCCTTGTCAATTTCACTACTGTTGTCCAACTCGACAAATACTCTACACTCTAACTCAACCATGACAAATGGGAGCCCGTCCGAGATTCTAGAGCCCATCTAGTACGACATTTAATATGTGCTCGATCCGAGGATGAATCTCTCACAAGATTCTATTCTGATTCTTAGAGTTTAGTGTTCGGCAGATTTTAGGAATTTCTTTCCCCTAGACATATCGAACTATTTCTTTTGGAGGAAGTCGGAACAGCGTTTTTTTTCCACAGCAATCATAAATATTAAGTTACATTTATTGTTCATGCTACACATGAGACAGCTGGTAAAGGTTGATGGTATCACTGCTGAGTTTTGGTTGACAAATTTGACGACTATTGGTGTAAAAGTCAGAAAAATTTTTTTTTAAGGGTTAATATTTTTTTCAGGAGTAGCTCTTTAATCTGAGATAAGAAGCTACAGATAGTCAGTTACTAGCTTGCATCTGTACCAAGGGAGGGTGTTCATTCGGACGATAGTAACCAATCCTCTCAATAGCTTAGTACTGACAGAACTGGGGTGAAGTGATAGTAATAAGTTTACATCACTTACATTTTTGGAGTTTTTGGGGGTTTTGCTTGTCGCAATCAGAGTAGCTACAAACTTTCTTGTTTTTTAAAGTTCCCAGGCTAGCCTAGATTTTATTGATTATTAAGTTAATCAGCACCTAGTGGACTAGGTAACTAAGATCTCTAGGTTCTATTCTTCTATAGTGTTTGCTCACCCTGATATAATGGCCGATCTAGATAAAGTGCATAGGATTGCCCTCGAGGTAGCTAAGTACATGGAGTACAAGGATAGCGAAATCCAGCCCTTTCTAGAATTTGCAGTAAGCCTGCAGGGTCAATACGAGGTAGACAATTGGTTTGACAGCCGTTTAATCTTGGCATGGTCCTGTAAACAAACTGGGGAGAGTGAAGCATTCACCCGACAGTATGTAGAAGAAGTGATAGAAGATGAGAAGCAAAGGGAAAAGCAAAGACAAAAACGGGACAAGCAATTGGAAATGGAGCAACAAGAACGGGACAAGCAATTGGAAATGGAGCAACAAGAACGGGACAAGCAATTGGAAATAGAGCGACAAGAATGGGACAGGCTACACCAAATCAGAATGAATGAACTGGATAGCCAAATTCGGAGGGTGGAAACAGATACTAAATGTAGTCACTCTACTTCCCCTTCTACTGTGCCCTTAACGGTCAACGCCCCTGCAAACCTTGCGCCCATGAAAGAAAACTTGCCTGCTAAAACCGAACCCCAACTCCAGAAAATTGACTTTCCTTTGGACTTGGATCCGAAGCCCAAACAAGGAAAGAATTTACGTCGGGACAGCAGACCTAAAGCCACGGGAAAAATTACGCAACGTTCCCAGGCATGGAAACTGCTCAAAGGTGAGAGAGGTGCTAACAAGCATTGTAATACGGATTGTTCCCGTCTGGCAAGCGGCGAACCCCGAGCCTCTCACGCTCCAGACCGAGCAGCACCTAACCGACACGTGACGTCGAGAAAAGGGAGCCACATCCTATCACGTTATATTTCGCAAGATTCCCGGCCGCACAGCGAAAAACCATATGCAGAGGCGTATCCCTCCAACTCAGCGATCGTAGAATGGAGGCGCCGCTCCTCTTATCACCCTGAGCGTAAAAGGTGCAAGAATAAGTCGCCTGCTAAAAGGGCTAAACTTTCCAAACCGTTCCAAGGAACTTTGGAAAAACACACCGAGAGTTTTCTCTCGGGCACTTCGCGATCAAACGGGATCTCAAACCGTCCAGTCCTCTGCATGCAGACTGCGGAGCCTGTCAACCAGGAAGTGGATCTCGCATTGCAGGACAAAGTTCAACTGACGCCAGTAACTTCCTCAGGGGAGGGCAAAGTTGACGTTTATGATGGACACAGGGTTCCAGGCGAAGGGATCCCTGGTATTCCATTTGAGTCTCTCACACTTCTCAGGGCAGAAGACAGTGAGAAAAGCTGCCATACTACTGTACAAGGAGCCATTGTTGAGAGCCTTGGCTCACGTCATGCTAGTAATGGGAAAGCGACTCAACAAACTCTGCAACTCGCAGATATTACCTATCTGTCTTCACGGATAGAAGCTACGGAGATCTGTTATGATTTAGTAGAACCCCAGAATGCGATCGATTACTCTTTGCTTCAGGCAGCAGAGTTTTCTAATTCAAATCGCATTATTCCAGTGGTCTCAACCCCACTGATGGACAGCAAAGTAGTCGCCTCCGCCAGGCCATTACAGAACAACTTGATCATTTCCGTTGACCAAGCCAGAGTTGTGACTGGCAAGGCAAGGAAAGCTCCAGACCCGCCTTTAGACGGCACAGGTCTGAAGATTGATCAATGCTCCCGCCGAAACAGCGGAGTAGGTGTGGAGAGGGAGAAGAAAAATGCTAGCATTTCTTCGGCCAACGACCGGCTGTATCTGCCAACTAGGGTTACACGCGCGCGGAAAACCCCGACAGACTGCAGCTATCGAGGGTTATTCAAGTCCGCGACAGGTAAACCCATAACGGAAATTAAACAGCCCGAGTCCAGCAACGATTACACTGCACATAACAGGCGGATTACCTATGCAGTGGCCAGTGAGTTCAGGCGGGGCCGAAACTCACAACAGGTGCGGATAATTTTCCGGACCATGGACAGACAAAGCAAATCGGGGAAGGAAGGTCATGTTCACACGGAAACAGATTATGTCAGTGTTCAGTGGCCTCGCAAAATCCCATTCGCTGAACGTCTATTAGACAGAGGGAAGAAAAGAAATGAACTCGGAGCTAGTCATACAGACAGACAGAAATTGGAAACGTATTTGGTTTTATGAGTATAGGATGTTCCAACGACAGGTAACTAAAGACGATAGAAAAGATAAATTACTGTCATTTTTGTCCGTATTCCTCGAACTTTAAAAGGGGGGGGGGGCACTTGTCACGTGAAAGATAATTTATTTTACCATCTTGTCCATAATTTGATTACTCCTTTAAATGTTCTGTTTTCCGAGACATTTTGTATTTTCGTTTCTTTCATATTCTACCTACATTTTTTCACCTTCTCAACCCCACCCGAGGTTGTTTACGCTGGCCAGCTGCGGTCAGCTAACGCTAGACGTAATGTTATCTAAACGCACCTGTTCGACCAGAGAAACATTTCTCGGGTCCGCTTTAAGTGTTAGAACAAGCCAAAGACGGTTTCTGTGAAAGAAACGGTTCGTTAGCGGCGGGTACCCTCTGTGGTCCCAACAGGGGAATTTCTCTGGTCGCTTTAAAACGTTTGATGACGAGCGGCTGGTACCCTTTGAGGCCTGGGTAACGAGTGTGATCTGTTTCAGGGGAAGATAACAACCCGCGGTCAGTCTTTGGGTTTTCGCCCCTTAGACAAGATAGAGCATAATGTTATGCATTTCTCTACCTGGGAAACTTTCGCACGATTTCTTTTGTCTTACTCTAGATTACGTCTTTCGCCGAACTTCTGTAGAAATACGCACGCCAGGTGTCCGGGGGGGAGCGTCCCTTGTGATCTATAAGAGTAGACTGGTTTTAATAGACAAAGACATTCGTAAATTTTCCTGGCCCGTAGATGACCATCATGAGATAAGGCAAACTTTAACACAATACTAGAATGTGTTTGCCTATGTTCTAGTCATTTTCGGGGTGAGTTGACATATCTTATAATTATTATATTAGATTCATGTTGGCTTTTATATATCTGTTAGGAAAGTGAATTTATTTCTGAGGGCTTCTCCTAGTAATTTATTCAGTGATAAGGTAGCGCTGTCTACGGCCTATTAAGTGGTGCTTAAACTGTTACGGTTTATCATGGGTTAAATGTTAAACTTACAATAACAGATATTAGGCGTAGAATCAGACCACGAATGCTTACCATTGGGTTAAGAGTCAGCAAAATTAACTGTCATTTCTGTAAGATAATGTCAGGTGTGGATTGTTCACTTTAAAACTGAATAGTGAGATGCAGGTAATAACTCTGGATTATAGGAGATAGTCACTTATTCCTTTTTGATAGATATTTCTAGTGGCAAGGGAGGATCATTTTATGCTTACTTGTGTGGCCAGGCACTAGTCTATAACTTTCTCAGAAAGCAGTCACCAGGCATAGATATAATTATATCTTATGGTTCAGCCACAACTGTATTATTATAGCTAGAACATTGCATTTTCTATGTATTCATTTGTGGGATATTAATATTTTGTTTCCTCAAAAGGGGACATACGATTTATTTGTGTAATGTCAAATGCTGTAATCTGTTTATGTAAATTCATTTAATGTTGTAAGATGAATAAGCATATTCATTTAACTGTAACTACAGGTTAGGTTTCCTGTATGTTGAGATTGGGAGAAGAGGAGTAGATTTTGCTGTCAGAACAGTTACTGACAGGTACCTGGGTGTGCAAAAGATATTAAGTCTATGCGGGCGCGTGTTGATAATTGATATTTTTAAGGAACAGGAGACATGGTTAAAGACAGCCCTAAACTATCATAGCAATAACTACAATAAATCTAATCCCATAGTGGAGCGAAACTTTCTGTATAAAGTTAGTGTGATTTTAGCGTTGCTTGAAGTTAAAAGGTGTCTCTTTTGGGTCTCAGTTTCAGGAAGACCGAATCGCTAGAGCAGACTTCAGTCAGACGAAGAAAGTCATATACTCTTCGATCTAGAGGGTTTCTGTATACATCTAGCAACGAATCGTCAACCCCGTTCCTGAATCAAAACCCCTTTTTGTCAACGCCAAGTTAAGCTCACGCAGTGCAACGGAGCCAACGCTAAATCTGGAATCACCAAATGCAGTAGTAGTTCTCCACTCGCCTCTTGGATTACCAGCCAGAGCATTACGGCTTCCAGAATATCAAAACCGCCCAGCATGCCTATAGCAGAATTCCATCTCACCCGCCTTTTTTGTGCCTAAACGGGGCACTCAGCAAACCACAGCCAAACCAGTTTAAACAGGATTTACAGCCAAGCGGAGCCTTGCGCCGGATAAGCGCGCCTGGGTCTCTTTGTCCTCAAGTGACTTCTTCTGGTGTATTTCCTGGATACTTAAAACCTCGCACGTCAGCAGGAGATAAACAGCGTCCCCCAGCCCAACTCGCGCCAGTAGGGGGGTCACCAACGATAGCGCCTATACAGTGATGTTATTCAGGTTAATTCCATCACCGATGGAGGATATATACGAAAACACCACTTACTGGAGTTACTTCAGCTGGTCCCCGAAAACCGAAGGACTGTCACTCGATTATTTATCTCTTTGTGTTCTACAGGTTTTATGAATGGTGATCTGTGTGTGTGGTTGTTGGTGTATATGATTATTGATGAAGATTTGATTATTGATGTAATTTTATGTTGTTGTGATGATATGCATTATTTTTCATGCTTTTCTTCTTAATAAATTTTACACATTTATTAATGCGCTGTTCACGACCTTTCCATCCACATTTGTATTTTTAGCTCTTTACTATAATCTCTATGTATGATAAGAGAAAAGAGAGAGAGCAGGAGGTGCTTAGACAGACATAAGTGAGTTGAGGCTTGGAGAGAGAGATCATTTTGATAAATCTTCTTCCAGGTTGTCTCAAGTCCATCTCCTATTTACACCTTATCTAAAGTGTAATCTATAACCCTGTTAGTCCACTATCCCTTGTCAATTTCACTACTGTTGTCCAACTCGACAAATACTCTACACTCTAACTCAACCACGACAAAGCCAAATCCTAGAAATGGGGCACTCTCTTCCCTTCAGCGGACATATGGGACAGAACGCCACAAACCAACGGATAACCACTCATTATTGGTGGCCAGGAGTAAATACTGATATTATCAGATATGTCAAATCCTGTGCCCAGTGCCAACGGGTGCCACCCAAGCAACGGACACCCCCAGTCCACATGGGTGAAATGCCAATAATGGGAACACCATTCGAACGGGTTGTGATCGACATTTTAGGGCCTTTCGAAAGGACTAAAAGAAGGAACAGGTTCATCCTGACCTTAGTCGATACATGCACTTTATGGGCAGAAGCTATACCGCTAACATGCGCAGATGCCAAGCATGTCGCAGAAGCCCTCGTGCCAATTTTCACTCGGTTGGGATTCCCTCAGCAAGTGTTGACGGATAACGGATCTCCATACCGAAACCTGTTGATGGATGAGATCGTTAAGATCTTGAGGACCCAGCACATCCACACTAAGCCATATACTCCGGCCGGAAATGGGCTCGTGGAACGTGCTAATGGAAACCTCAACATGATGCTAAGTAAACTGGCACAAGTGAAACCTGAAGATTGGGATCTTTGTATTCCTGCAGCATTATTTGGCTACAGAGAATCTCCTCATACTTCCACAGGATTTCCGCCAGCTACACTCTTATTCGGCAGACCCATCAAGGGGCCGCTTGAAGCCTTACTTCAGTCTCTGACAGACGAGAAGGCGGATGAGACAGTTGTCTCAGCAAATAAATATGTGTCGGTTTTAAAGGAAAGGTTGAAACTAGGGTGGGACCTAGCAACGACTAACTTTAAGCGAGCACGCACAAAGAAAGTCGCGAGGAGGGCTGGAAAGAGGACACTCCTACCGAGAAGAAAGTTATGTTTTTTTTAATTTTACGTTACGCATGGTACATAAGGGCCGCTTAGAAAAATTTACAGATTTCAAATAAAGGGAAACATATTCTCTAATTCAAGGAAACTTTCCGATTTTAAAAAGAAAGAGACTTGGAAAGACCAGTGCCGACCTCCGATACCACGCACCAAAATTTATTGCTGGAAGCAGGAGAGAAAGTTTTGGTTTTACTCCCTACCGAGAACAACCAACTGAGGATCGGATGGCAAGGGCCGTTTACCGTCCTGAAAAAGATTTCTAAGGCTAACTACCAGATCTCTATTCAAGGAAACGAGAAGGTTTTCCATTTAAATCTGTTAAAGAGATACTTGGAAAGACCAGTGCCGACCTCCGACCATCTCCTGACGATCGCCAAAGCTGACGAAGATGATGATAGTGGCAGGGATATTCCACCACAATCACAAGAAATCTTTCAAAAATGTCAGAAGCGGCGACGCTCTTTCAAGCGCGCATGGGAGACATTCCAGAGGAAGGAAACTTGAGTAGGAATTGGAGAGATGGAAAGGGAAGATGAGAGGGAAGAAGACAGACACCCCGAAGCTACGGTTATAGGAAATTTAATTCCATAACGTAGACATGGAGTGCTTCCATATCTTAAGGGCGGACGTCCTGTCACGTGGGTTTTGATCATTAAATTGCCTACATCTTCTTCCTATTCTCTCACCCGCATCCTTTTATTTTATTATCCTTCCGTACTTGTTTTTCCTGTATTTTTCGCATCACTCGTTGCGAAAATATATTTCTTTCCCATCATCGTTTTTCTTTCTCATGCTGACTAGTAACCTTATTGCATCAGATGTCAGTCGCGCAGATAGCTGTGAATATACGGTTCTCGCCAGACATACGTCTGCAGTTTCCCCGGTCAGAGCGCGGCCCGACCTGATTTCTGGGCCTGGGGTGTGAGAAATTCGTTTCGCTGGACATAGAGCAGACTTTTGGTCTACCATTTTTCACCTGTCACTAGCTTAAGGTGTCAAACCCGGCATCTGTACGACGCAGTTGTAGACGGTTGTCTGAGATTTGCAACTGACACGCGCTTTTCCCGGTCAGTTTGTCAACGCAGGTGCGTAATCGCCCGGTGGCAGTTACGACGCGCCTCTAAGTATAACGTAGCTGTTATGAGAAGGGGGAGAGATCGGGGGGGGGGGGAGATAGTTCATCCTTTGTCTGTTTCAGATATTAAACCTAGTTTGAAACTTTATTTTGATTCTTTCTCAATATTCGCAGTAGACAGGTGGTTCGCGAAGAGTAGAGCTGTATAAGCGAAGTTTCTTAGTTTGTTGCGACAATTTGTCGAACTTCTAGACTTCCATAAATATAAGCGTATAATTCTTAATTGTGCGATATCCTGTAGTGCTGTGTTTGAGGTAAATATAGATATCTAGTTTTGTGAAGTGATTTAGTGTTAAAATCGCCGATTTCATTTTAAACTAGTTCTGTGTGCAGAGTGAATATTTTGATAGTTTGTTATTTCTTTGATCGTCGAGTTGCAGTGGAAATACAAAATAAATTATATTTTTAGCTTACTAAACAAGTAGCTGAAATAAGTTTAAATTAACTGTTAAATACTCAGTCGAAACTGTTTTAATAACTAACTTATAAATGCTAGATGCGACATCAGTGAATATTGACGGTATACGAAGATATTCCTGATGATTGATTTTTATATAACTTACTTTACGGGAAGTTTTAAATATAAGTCAAGCTGTAGGCTTGCTATTTAAAATGTAAGTTATAATGAGTACATATATGTAAATTATTTGATATGTGTTCTTTCTTTTATATAGTGAAACGGTGGTACCAACTTTCCAGCGTTTAGTAAAGAGACATATTTGTGTGAAGCATAGACAGTTCCTATCTTTAACCACGTGGGTTTTTTTTTGTTTCAAGTAACCCTAATCTGACAGTGCATATGCCATCAGAGAGAGACAGTAATAGCAATCCCACTAACGGTTTCTAAAGACTAGAAATATATATTGGGCTTTTGAGCCAGTTCATATTGCTCCACAAATTTAAATGTACATGCTTCCTGGCGGCGAGAATATTACAAGAAACAGTAACATTCCGACAGAGATTGTGACTAGTATTGTGGTGACCAAATATAGTACCTTCCTGAAGGTAGACACCGATCTGACATTCCTTAAATCCTAGAATCCAAAGCTAATGACATTGTGCTCTGCTAACTTTCGTGCCTGGACAAATTTTATGTGACTTAATCAGACCTTCGAGAAAAATTAGAACACCCAAGGAATCGGTTCCCTGAGACAGAGAGTTCAGTACGTCTTTTGGAACTGGGGGTTTCTTGGTCGCTGACTGCATTTTTCGGGTCTGTGCGAAGGTCCTAGAATTATTATGTTCCCAGAGGCAACGAGCAAAGTTGTGAGTATATATGTGAGAGAAAGGCCATGGCTGGATGAATGAGAGTACACAGGTCTGAGTGTTATTTTACCGGTGTATTATTGTCACACATTTGCTGTCTTAAATTTTTTTAATCTGCAGAATTTGTTACTAAATGCTAGAGTTTCTGTTTTCTTAGGTTAAATCAGATTTATCCAACTCTGTTCATATATTTACGAGAAAGACAGAAATCTCTTAGACTCAACCCTACGTATCTATAACTCTTTGGGCCATCATCTGTTCTCTTAACGGGGCTGTGGGCTAAACCTAGAGTAAGATCTAACGGGCTATCATCCTTGTAGCATTTTTCTTGATTTTTATGTCTATATGTATGCTTCGTTTATGTATTTTTTTGGTGTTGTGAGAAATTTTGATATGATAATTAAAATATCTCTCTTGAAAAAAAAAAAAAATCAATTCGTTGGTCAGCTCGATCCCATTATCTGTATAATCATTGTTATAGATTTTCCAAGTCTGTGTGTTTAACTGTCGTCACGTGTATGTGCGTGCCCGTGAGGAGATAGAATTATATGTAATATATATATGGTTTAGACTGTCGGACTCTGTAAAAGCCGTCGTAGAGGATAGGTGAGAGAGAGAGAAGAATTATTTTCGCTTTCAGCGACAGCCTCTATACCACAGTCTATCATCTCACCACTCGTGGAATCTATCTCATTTTTCTAATTCACACCGTGACTATCACTCATTCCAACCTATTCAGAAGGGACCAACCCAAGTCTTAATACTCCTATCCGAAGATCTACGACAGAATTACATTTTCTCTTCACGGAGATTTAGGGTGAGGATATAGTTCAGAAAAATTATGTCCTTTTTGCTGGTGCCTTTTTATCAGCACTTAACTTGTAGGTGGGTCCTGCAGCTGTGATTTTCGTCACTGCTTGGTGATGAGGGCACTTCTTCACACAACATGTCTGATTTAGGCGGTTAGAGTTGATGCCCTGCGTTTCACTCACAACTAGCTTCGTTCCACGAACGTTTGGACAAAATTTAAAGAACAAAATGCCTCTGCTAAGTACACTGAGTTGGAAGCTTAACAGGCACATCTTCTCCTTGTCCACCCACCAATGTTAATCTCTCAGAAGAAAAAAATTCTTGAGTATACACAGTGTAACTCAGGAAAGATGAATAGAAATCATCACTATTCCTCTGGGGATTAACTGGGAAATTGTGTCTGGACAGCGCGAATAATGATTTGTGCCTGAACTAACATTAACAAGTTACATATATCTCACAAAATGATATGCTACACTTGAGGCACATGTGATGTAATCATCACTTATCACTGCTCCAGTCGGAGTCCGGGGTCACCTCTGCTGCCGGGTTTTCCGCACGACTAGCTAGAAGAAATCACCAGCGCTTGCTGTAGTGGTTTCTGAGTATACTATTTTCGTATGTTGAGGTTGCCAGCCTCAAATATATATATATATATATATATATATATATATATATATATATATATATATATATATATATATATATATATATATATATATATATATATATATATATATATATATATATATATATATATATATATATATATATATATATATATATATATATATATATATATATATATATATATATATATATATATATATATATATATATATATAACCACTAAGCAAGAAACATGTTAATTAAATTTATAAAAGCAATGTTCACAACTTACCCCCAAATTGGATAATACACAATCTCCTTACACAGTTTCGAATGGACGCAGCTCTGTATTAGAAGCTTCGAAATCCCTTTTGTCTGGAAATTTGAGTTAATTCCTCTGATGGCGGGTGTTCTGCGACATCACTTGCCTGGGAAAACTTTTGTTTAATTCCTCTATGACTTGTGATCAAATTCCAAGGTTCCAGTCTTGGTAATTAAAGTCCTGGTCCTTTTAAGTTTACAGTTTTGTTTTAAAATGCGGGTTTACTTGTAAAAGCCAAAGTTGCCCAATACTCGATCTGTCACTGTTAATAATGGATTCTAGGTCCGATCCTTCTCTTTCTGGCTTTTTGGGAATTGCTCGTATAAAGTTGCGAAGCTGTCTGTTCTCTGTCTCTGAGTTTGCTAGATTATATCTCTCATTCTCAGTTCAAATCACAGAATGTGTTTCCACCGAATGTTCCAATAGAATCCATTGTATATTCCGGCTCTCAAATCAAACCAATCAAATCTCTCTAGCACTGGGTTGGTTTGGTTCATTTAAAATATCCCCTCGCGTGTTTTAAAATATTAATTTTAATATTCCACCCGTGACCTCTGTCTAATCATGCGGTAATATTTCCGGTGACATCTTGTGCACAACTCATAAACACCATCTGTGAACTCATTTGATGTCCTGATGCTACCTATCGCTAATATTGTCTCTCCAGACAGATTATCGTGATAATCACACACAGGGATGGTCCCGTGAAACGATAAACGCATCTACCACCTGTGCAATCTGCCAGACAAACAGACAAGATCGCCGGCAATCCAGGCAGACAATCTTGGCTACCTATTAATCCTCGTACGAGACTATACTGTGTAAAACGAGGATCGTCTCATATCAAAGGTGGCCGACGACTGAGTCGATTGATAAGCGTATCACCGCTGAAAGGTGATAATGACCGGGTATTGTTACGATAATACCACCGGTCACCTGGCGGAACGTAAACACGTCTGAGGAGTGGTAAACAAGATAAAGACAGTCCCATAGCAGATACTTCCGTAGGGGAGTGAAGTGTTAGAGACTTTCCCCTACTAGATTCAGCATAGAGAGTAAAATAATGAGTTAACAGGGCATAAAAATTGCCAAATATGAGCGGTTGGTGAGAAAAATGAAGAAAAGAAATGATACTGCCGTAGTGTCTAAAGGTGTGCAAGAGCCACCCAAATGAACACGTACAGACGTTTTGTCACATCATCTTAGAGTGTGGCACAGACTCATGTTTCAATGCATCAAAAACTCATGTTACAGTGTGACATAGACTCATGTTACAATGTGTCGTAGAGTCATGTTAGAGAATAAACACAGATATTGAATGGAGAGAGAGACAATTAAAAGAGTAAATGGAGAGAGTAAATGAATTTAAAGAGTAAATGGAAAAAGTAAATGATGAGAATAGATGGAGAAAGTTAATGAAGAGAAGAAATGAAGTGTAAATGAATATCGTAAATAGATAAGCTATGAAAAATGCCAATGAAGATATTAAATAAAGAGACTAATGGGCGAGGATAAATGACGGAGAGTTATGTCACAGTGGTAAAATACACTAAACGCTGTGTTTACTGAGTCACAGAATAATAGTGTCTACGTTCCGATAAGTTATCTTCATCAGGATAGAACCTGCATTAATATAAATATATACTTCATAAATCGGTGACTAGCAATAGCATAAAAACAGTTAAATTAGCCCGAGGGACCAACTAATCAACAGGCTCCGAAATCTACAGAATACTATAATATAATGTTTATACTGAACCCCGGTTTTTCGAATTGCAGTAACGCTCCTACCCGTGGAATTTAAAAACTAAAAAGAAAATAAAAATCGATTACAGGAAGATTCGAAACGAAAGTATTATAAACAAAACAAACTGTTAATTGCTTGCAAAAGCGCTGCAGAGCTCTACCTCAGAACTTGGCTATTTCTGGTTTTGAATACCAGATATTCACAAATTGACATTTTTTGACCCAGACGATAACCGTACCAAGTGTTAGTGCATAAAGTGCTGGAGCTTTTACGACAGAGTGCTCAAATGTACGGAAACTGATTCACGTCTCACTCAAGACTTTTCTGAACTAATGAAAAATCACACACCGACAAGCTACTGCAGAGTGTTTTGACCCTTTTAAGGTCACACAAACTATTATGCTACTGTTTACACTTTTAGAGCCACACAAATCAATAAGCAAATGTAAGCGCTTTCAGCGTCACACAAACGATTAAGTCAATGTTGAAACACAGCAAACCCTTAAGATAGTGCTGATACTGTCAGAATAACACACACTCTTAAGCTAGTTTTGACACTTCTTGACTCACATAAACCCTTAAGCTAGTGTTGACACATTCAGAATTACACAAACCCTGAAGCCATTGTTGACACTTCTGGATTCACACAAAATCTTAAGCTAGTGTTGACACTTCTAAACTCACATAAACACTTAAGCTAGTTGTTGCGTGATAAATTCTCGCAACATCGTTTTATTACAATATCTATTTTATAACGCAAGGGCAACAACTGCTTGAAATTTATAGTCACTTTTCTCGGTAAGCATTTGTCTTCTCGCGTTGGTATTGAATGCAGTTAAGTTTTGAGCTGTGGTCATTTTGCGCTGGACTGCGCATGACTGGTCTTGTTTTTTGGTCGATCGGTTTCCGCCCACCACTAGTGGAGTGAGCGATTTGAATGGCGAAAGAGATGCCTCGTTGAAGAGGGGATCTCCGCTATTTTTTGTTCTGTCAGGGATGTGTAGTCCTCTTAATGGATATTTCGTTTATTCGAGATAATACCTCTAGTGTTTCCCACATGTCGGGAGGCGTGATATTTCTGCGTATTTCCTGAAAGCAAGGTAAATTGACTTTTTCATTAACTCTATCGATTTTGGGTCGTGAGCGATTTCGATTCATAGCCTGTCTTCGAAAGTCGTCGTCACGAGATGTTTTCCCAGCTCACATGTCGCTGTATTGTACTGCATCGGTTGATGCATGTTCCAAGGACCATTACTTGCTACTTTGTGAAATGAACTAGGTTTGGAAAACCTTTATTATCTAGAGGATATTTTTGAGGACATTATTTATACTTCGGCAGACGTGTCTGTCTTGCTGAAGTCAGACTAAGGAGAGTGAACTGATCTCATACATCTGGTTATCTCCTGGCTGTTATAGAAAAGGATGGAGTTTTTCACCTGACTACATTTACAGCACTATGAAATATAACATGCATCTGACTCATCATTGTAATGCTGTCTACCGTCTATTGCTGTATTGAATGTTGCTGTGATAATGACTGTTTGATGTGCCTACATATTCGCGTAACCATTTTGTCACTGTGGCGTCCACAATAAATAATGAAGAAAAACGTCAACGGCTGTTACAAGAATCATTGACTTTATACGTCGTGAGGTTACTGACGTCCTATGTGGATTGCCCTGTTATTTTTGTATGAACATTGTTTGACTGAACACATCTGCACACTACACAAAACCAGACATGCGGATGCCATCCATCATCATATGGCATCACGCATCACTAGTGTTGACACATTGAGAATCACATAAACTCTTAAGCTAGTGTTGACACTTCTAGACTCACACACACCCTTAAGCCAGTGTTGACACTTCTAGACTCACACAAACCCATAAGCTAGTGTTGACACTTCTAGACTCTTTTATGGACCCCAAGATGCAGCAATAGTGAATGCAGTCAGCGACCCAAGCTGTACTGCTTGCATCAAGACCAGCGAACCAGAGCTGGTCAAGACCGCACTCCACCTCCACGTGGTGGTCCTGGAAACAGTCTGCAGCAGTGCAGTCTGGTTGAGCGAGTGCGGATCGCAATAGGAAGGCAAACCCGGTCCCTAAAAAATGCCGTGCTGAAGTCGGATGTGTCGACCGAAAGGTGCAGATATCACAGCTTAGGCGTAAACAGACAAAACGCAACCACCGTCCTTTTCAGGGCGAACGAAGAAGAAGAAGACTCTTTTAAACGCTTAAGCTAGTAAGTATTGACACTTATAGACCCACACAAACCCTTAAGCTAGTGGTGACACATTCAGAATCACAAAAACTCTTAAGCTAATGTTGACACTTCTAGACTCATACAAACCCTTAAGCTAGAATTAATACAATCAGAATTACACAAAGTCTTAAGCAAGTATTGACACTTCTAGACTCACACAAACCATTAAGCCAATGTTGAAACTTTATAAATCACACAAAAAACGTAAGCCACTGTTGAAACTTTCAGAATCACACAGCAAGCCCTTAAGATGGTGTTGACACTGTCAGAATCACCAAACAAGCCCTTAAGAATCACATAAACCTGTAAGCTGGTATAGACACATTCAGAATCACAGTAACCTGTAAGCTAATGCTAACATTTTCAGAATCACACAAACAAATCTAATAATGACACTGCAAACATCACACATTTCCTTAAGCCAGTGTTAATACTGTCAGAACCTCACATACCCGTAAGATACTGCTGACACTTTCAGAATCACACAAACCCTTAAGCTAGTGTTGACACTTTCATAATCATATAAACTATTGAGCTAGTCTTCATACTTTCAGATAAACCCTTAAGCCAACGTTCAGAATCACACAAACGCATAAAGTCAAAGTTGATAACACATTCAGAATCAAACTCATAAACCAAAGTTGACCCTTTCAGAATTATGTAAACAGAATAGAAGGATTGTATGTCAAGATCGCCGATGTGAAACTAATGATTAGAACCAGACAAGTGACAGCGGATCAAGAAATGAGAAGAAGACGTTAGAGATGGATACCTCACACATTATTGAAATCTGTTGATAGCATTACAAGGCAGTCCCTATTCTGGATCCACCGCGTTAAGAGAGGTGGAGGTAGATCGAAAAACATATGGAGAAGAGAATTGGAGACAGAAATTTCAAAAACGACGAAGATCTCGATAACCCTTGAGCTGATGGCACGCGACATGACAACACGGCATGAGTTTGATGAAAATCTATGCTCCTTGGAAAAATAAATATACAAGTAGGGGAAACCCGAGGCCTGTAAACAGTAAATAAATAAATACATAGTGGTGCCTAGTTGACAGAGAGGATAGTAACGATTCACTCGCGTAGCTAGGCAGTGGTGTCGTTCGGAAGATCCTGGGTTCGATTCCCGGTAAGTCTATCAGTTCTGTTGTTTTTCTGTTGTCTAGACTTCTTTATTTCTCACTGGTGCCTGAAACATACGTTGTGTATTATTTATTTATTGATCCTTGGGGAAATGACAAGCGCTGAATGAATGAAGGAAATAAATAATAATCATGCTCGCAGGCCTACTTTGGTGATGGCTCAACACTGGCGTTAAATGTTTACCTTCAAATGACGAGTGGCCAGTTTTCAGGGCCGATCATCATGGTGCTCGTGTCGGGAGCCCAGTTTTAGGAGCTGGTATATTTGAACTGAATTATTGTTCCGTTATGTCCCAATTTTACATTTTATTAAACCACTATCAATGTCCTTTACAGACACATTTACATACCTAGGACGCATAGTAATACCAGACGGCGGAACAAGCAAAGATATCAACAACAGAATGAATAAAGTGAGAACAGCTTTTGCTAGCCTAAACAACATCTGGAAGTCTTCTCAGTACAGCAGAAACACTAAATTAAGATTATATCAGAGCTGTGTGCTTTCTGTGCTTCTCTATGGTGCAGAATGCTGGAGAATGGCTGAGAGAGAAATGTCGAACTTGTCCTCTTTCCACGTAACCTGCCTAAAGAAGATTCTCCGAATCTTTTGGCCGAATACTATCACAAATCAAGAACTGCTTATTCCTAGCACCCAAGAGGACATGCACACCGGCATAGCTGGCAGACGCTGGAGTTGGGTTGGCCACGTCTCAGAAGAGACTCTGATGCCATCACAAGAACAGCTATGCTATGGACCCCTGAAGGAAAGCGAAAGAGAGGCCGACCAAAAACAACTCGGCGGGGAACTGTGGAGGCCGAGATGCAAAGAATGAACCAGAGCTGGGGCACTGCACGAAGGATGGCCGCCGACCGAACAAAGTGGAAGCAGTTTGTTGCTGCCCTACAGACACCATCAGGTGTGATGGCCACTGACTGCTTTGGCAATCGGTGGCTAAGGATCAAAGAAGAGGGAGAAGAAGAAGAAGAGAAACCATGGACGTGGAGATACTAACTATCCTAATTATAACTTTAGCAGTCGGCGGCCAAGGATCAAAGAAGAAGAGTGAGAATGTCTTTTATAACTATTCATAACATTACCAGACTTTTAACAAACTTGGAAAGTACCGACCTTTAAAATATAACACTATAAGAACAGTCACGCGACAGAAAATTCTTTGCGTCAAATGTGGGAAAATCAGCAGTTCCTTAAAGAGTTAAATTGATAATTTAATGAACAGATAATATTGCAACCCTTCATTAGTGGAAAAGAAAAGAAAATAGCCGATAGTGGTTTATCTCTCCAGTCATACTTACATGTTGTGTCTTATCTCTCCAATCATATTTACAGGCTGTGGCCTTATCTCTCCAATCTTGAATACAAATTGTTCCTTATCTCTCCAATCCTGCTGTGAGGGTTTTTTTTTAACTCTCCAGTCAGGTATACGGTTTGGGATTTATTTCTGTAGTCATGTATACATAATGCGGGTTACCTATTCAGTCATGTATACAGATTGTGTCTGATCTCTCAGTCATGTATGCGCATTGTGGTTTATCTCTGTACTCATTTCTACATATTCTGGCTTATCTCTCTAGTCATGTATACAGATTATGACTTATCTCTCCAGTCGTGTAGACAGATTGTGGCTTATCATTCTAGTCAAATATAAATATGGTATTTTATCTCTCCAGTCATGTATAAATATTGTAGCTAATCTCACCAGTCTCACTGGAATAGACTACGGATTACGACTTATGGAACATGGAACACAAGAAGTATAAATGGGAAAGCAGAGGAGCTGGTGAAAGAGATGAGGAAAGCAAAATTAGAAATCATGGATATAACGGAAACAAAGAAAAACGAACAAGGAGTCATGGATCTCGATGGCAACACGCTGCTCTACAGTGGTGTACCCACATCTGAAAGAGCTAAAGGGGCGTGGGTTGCATTGTGGCCAAAAACCAAAAAGATAGTATCAAGGGATGGAACTTTGTCTCGGAGCGCATTATGGTTGTAAAACTAAAAAAAGGAGAAACCATAGTCAACCTGGTCATAATGTATGGGCCAAATGAGGGATGGGAGAGCAGAGGTCAAGGAGGAATTCTTCGAGCTGCTTCAAAGGATAGTGGATGACAGCTTAGATGAAATTATCATGCTCGGAGATTTCAATGCCAGATGTCACGAAAGGTTTGAGATGTTATAAAATTGTAAGTTATCCTGGACAAAAAAAGATGTCAGATGATACCAAGATAGTGCCAGGTAAGAGACTGGTCTTACATGAAATACCCCCTTTTCTGGAAAAGGAGAAGGGTGTATTGACATCAAAGGTAGAATCCAGCTGTATAAACCTCCAGGCGTTGAAAGGCTATGTCCTGAAAATCTATTTGCCCCTTTCGAAGATTCTCCTTTGGTATTATGTGTTGTTTATGTTGACAACTTGTTCTAGGGGTGTATAATATAGTCTTTCTATCAATCTAAATTAAATATTAAACAAAACTTGAAACTTTAATTCAAATAATTCAGCAAGTCTGTTGATATTTATGTATTTACAATTTATTTACCTAACCCTGTTCTCTTTTTGTTAGGTAACTTAGGAAAACTCAAAGGTATTTACAGCTTGAAATAAATAAACATAGATACTTAAAATTTATAAACCATAATCTTGTATTGAAGTTTCTATTGTCTTCCACACTGATGAATAATTTTAAATTTAATACAATGTAAATGAGTTTGACTGTGAGGATAGAGTGGATTTATTGTCCTTAAATTCATCCTCCACTGAAATGTTATTAATATATTTACATTTTATTGTAGTGCTATCTTGTTTGAATATGCTGATCAGTGGCTAGATAAGGCCACTTATCTTAAAATCCAGAAAATCCCACACTCTTCTGCCGTGGACGAACAACTCTGTGACTTGCCAGGCAGTGGAACAATGGTGGCTAGCTACATTGACTTCATGAGCATTCGCACCTCAGAGTCCAATCGAGTTATAGGAATCAAATACTTCGGGTAAATTGCAGGATACAATGTTTGCAGGATAAAACCTGAAATGCAAATAATCACAACCCCTGTATGGTCCAGCACTACTCTGTCTTTACACACAAAGGACATACCTACAGTGTCTGACATTGTGCTAACATATGCACAGAACAATTTATTTTCATCACCCATCACAGTCAGTTCACTGCGACTAAAATTTCCTTATAATTTTCTAAGTTGATTCCTTTTATCCATGATTTGCTTCCATACAATGTTTTGGTATGGTATAAATTTACTAAGTAATATCTTCATCGATTCATTACAACAATTCCTGTTAATCCTTCCTTTGGTTCCATGATAAATGTCATTCATTTAACAAATACTCTTTCAAATGTATTATCAAACTTACTGTCGTATTCTTGACAACATTTTCAATAAACCTACACCTTTTACAACGCTGGCTTTCACCTCTAAACCCAACACATGCTTTGCATTCCAGGAAGCAACACATTCGTCCTGGAATATTTTTTTAACACAGGCCGTTTTCACTTTCTAACACACGTGGATTAAATCACAGGAACAATACATAAATATGTACATATACATATATATAGTCATTCTTACCCTCAGGCAAAACACACACATGCTGCTAATGGCTTCTATGGTCTGCGCAACAGATGCGGTTAGCAAAGGTACAGTACGATTACAGTTTACCGCTTCTTTCTGGGCAGCTAGTGGTTTTTTTAATTTGTTAGTGGCGTCAAATGGCCACGGGCAAGTTCTTTTATAGTCACGCCTCCGGCGTATCGGATGACATGGGTGTAAAAAGGAGTAAAGGATCCCACAATGAGGCATAATTTTGCCCTCTGTTCAATGTTTAAAATCTAGTTTTTCAATTATCTTCCTTATTTATGGGACGATTTTGGTCATTTAAAGATGGAATTATACTGTGAATTATTCTATATCGGTCTTTTTATAAATTATTTAGTTTGCACTATGCATTTAAATTGTATGCATGCTTTAACTAGCTACGTTTGACTTATCCTGACTTAACACAATTCGTTTATTCGATATTTCTATCTTACTATAATATTATTCGATAAAGTGTTTACACCTACCTCTAAAGTAACATTCCCGTTGATGAATTACATTATCCTTACCGATGATACTTCTTTAGTTCTTATGAAATTAAATATTATTGTCCCATCGGTTACACAAAATAGGCCTAGGTTTTAAGCATAGTACGTTTCCTACAACAATGATAATAAAGGTACGTTTTGATTGGTTATTGTATTAGAGAGTTCCCTACCTAATGGCGTGCGTTATGGTCAGATTTAGAAAACCGTGTTGTGAGACAGACTTAAATCACGACACCAGAGTTGGAAATGACCATGCTAGATGGGGTGGGTTATCGGAAGATATGGAAAAGATACTCTCAATGACAATGGAACGCGACTCTTCAGATTCTGCAGTGAGCAGAATCTGATCATTACAAACACAAAGTTCCGCCATAAGCGCATACATGCATACACTAGATGTGAACCAACAAAGAATGAGAAGTCATTGATCGACTATGCCATTGTTAGGAGGAGCTCATTCAAATATGTCCGGGATGCTAGAGTCTGGAGGGGGCCAGAGATTGGAAGTGATCACTACCTGCTAACAATCAAAAGAACAACTGAAAGAGTTGCTCAGCCTAGGAACTGCCCAACATCACGCAAGAAACTAAGTAAACGAACGGGAGAAATGAGCATTAAGACCTACAAGCTGAGAGAGCCAGAAATTAAGACCAGATATCAGGGGCTTATTGCTGCAGCGGTGAGCAACACAGAAGAACAACCCGGTGAATTGGAAACCCTCTGGCTTAAATTCAAGGACATCATAAATATAGCTGCTGCAGAAGCATGTGGTGAAGTCTAACTTGGGAACATGAGAAAGAGGACACCTTGGTGAACAGAGGAAGTCAAAGAAAAAATAAGAGAGAAGAAAATGGCATGGAAACAATACTTAGGAGCTAAAAACACAGCGGGACAAATAGAGAAATATAGAGAATATGTGACACTCAGAACAGAAGCAAAGAACAAAGTGCTAGCAGCAAAACAGAAGTCCTGGGAAGAATTTGGAGAAAAGATAGAAAAAGATGCACAAGAAAACCAGAAATTGTTCTATAAAACCCTGAAGAACGTGAGGAAGGAAAAACAATGCCCTCTCAAATTTATAAAGGACAAGCAAGGCAAATTGTTTACTGCCCCGAAGGAAGTAATGGAAAGAGAGAAAGAATATTTCTCAGAACTTCTTGACGGTGAGCAAGGTCAAGCATCAGAAATGATAACTACTAGCACAGAAGAGGAAACCAATGGTGATGAAGATGACATAAAGATGGAAGAACTGAAGGCAGCACTGGAGAAAATCAAAATGGGCAAAGCAGCAGGGCATGACCAGAAATGGTTAAAAACATGGGAGCATCGGGCGACCTATTACTCTTAAGGGTCCTACAGGCAGCGTGGTGCAACAAGACCATACCAAAGGATTGGGAGATTGCCATTATAACACCAATTTTCAAAAAGGGTGACAATCGACAATGTGGACACCATAGAGGCATATCCCTTCTCAGTGTCTGTCACATAGGGAGTTATGTTCTATAAATTGTCTATATTTTCCTCTTTCTTCCACTCGGGTCCTCTAATTTTTTTCTGTCACTCTTTACCTTTTTCCTGTATTTTTCGCATTCGTTGCGAAAAATATATTTCTTTCCCATCATCGTTTTTCTTTCTCATACTGACTAGTAACCTTATTGCATCAGATGTCAGTCGCGCAGGTAGACGAGAATGTGCGAAAAATTCGTTTCGCTGGACATAGAGCGGACTTTATGTCTACATTTGCACCTGTCACGCGCGGGTTTTTCGGCTGAGCGCTCAGGAAAGGCGTGATTACTGACATCTCTACGACGCAGTACGAGACAGTTGTCTGGAAATCCCAAACTGACAATACATTCACGGTGGGCCCTGGTAGCGTGAGGCGTGAAAACGAGAAGTGTCAGTTATGGGAAATGCTTTTAGTTAATGTGAGGTGTTAGGCAGAGTGAAGGGGAGAGACCGGTGCCTTTTCGGGTTTGGAAATTAGCGCTCGGCTTTTGTCTATTTTCAGATATCTATAGCAGTAGCTTAGAATATTCACTCATTCTCCAACTTGCAGTAGACAGAACCACTCGTGCTAAGAATGAAGCTTGTATAGCGAAGTCTTTAGTTTCTCGTCAAATTTTGCCGAGCTTCTGAATACCTATCTAGTGAAGTATCCTAGTCGTTGTGAACCTGTAGTTCTGTGTGAGGTAAAATATATTACTATCTAGTATTTTGTGAAGTGGTAAAGTGTTTAATCGCCTATTTCATTTTAAACTAGTTCTGTGTGCAGAGTGATTATTTTAATAGTTTGTTATATTCTTTAGTCGACGAGTTACAGTGGAAAGCAAGATAAATTACAAATTTCTAGCTAAACCCATTCGGCTAATAAAAAAAATTCCATTTAACTGCTAATACTCAGTCGAGTATATTTTTCTAAACAAACTATAACTGCTAGATGTCTCATGAGTGTTGACGAAATATATTTATATGTATTTCAAATTCATGATGATTGATTTTAAAATATAACTTATTTCACGGGAAGTGTTAAATGATAAGCTCTACGCTTGCAGTTTAAAATATAAGTTATATCTTTATACATAGTATGTATAATTATTTTATATGTGCTTGTTCCATTTTATGCAGTGAATACTGGGGTGATCCAAACTTGCCGGCGTTTAGTAGTAAAGAGACATACTTGTGAGAAGAATAGACATTTTCTATCTTTAACCACGTGGGTTGTTTCAAGTAACACTGGTCTGACAGTGCATGTGCCATCAGAGATAGACAGTAATACCAATCCCACTAACGGTTTTTCTAAAGACAAAATGTTCATACTGGGCCTTTGAGCCAGACTTTATTTCTTCACAATAAACTCAAATATACATGCTGCCTGGCGGCGAGAATAATTACAAGAAATAACATTAATATTCCCGACAAGTATTGAAAGAGTGTATAGTGAACCAAGACTATCTGTTAAAAGAAGTTGTCCACTGGTCAGCTTTTCCCAAATGAAGGAAACCCTCGTGTTTTGACTCTGTGTGCCCGTTCAAACTTGCTTACCCTAACCGATCTAAGTGACATGAACAGTAAATCTAAAAACATAACTGGTGAAGTGAATGCTCCCCGGAAAAAACAGTGGAAGTGTCATGGAATATTCTAATCCACATATATAAATTATCAATTAAATATAAAGCCTAATAAATACATATAATAAAGAAAAGAGCAATGGTAAAATGACAGTGCTATCACAAAGAATGTACTCGAAATCCCCCTTGTTTTCTGCTTCGTCTGCAAATTGTAACGCTTTCACGTTGATATAAAAGCTTACTGTATTATTACCCGCCTTCTTCAATGAAACGTGTGCTGTATTTCTTGGAAAAGAATTGAGAGACTGCGTAATGACCTAAATTTTAAATTCCATTCATGTCTTTTTCTACATTACGTTACCAAAACGAACGAACAGTTGGACTAAAGGATAGCGAGAAGGGAGAGGAAGCCGAACACTAAACACGCTTCGCGCGATACGCAAATGCTGCCATCACGCGTGTAAGTCTACATGCACTAATTTTTTTTCAGACGGACAGTGATAAAATACACTACCCTTTCCCAGAGTTAGGTTTATAAATCATAACAAACTCTTATTAGAAAAGATAACATTAGATGGGTTTACGTTTGAACACATAACAGTACCCAGACAGCACATCTTCCAAACAGGAGGTAGAAGAAATTGCATATTTTGAACGCAGCCACGTAGCTCCTTTAAATTAGTATTTTTGGGTTCCTTAGGGCTTGCTGACAAATAATATGTAAAACGTTACGCAAATAGTCCAGGAATTAATAAATTATACCCAAAATAAAATATTGGGGGTGCCTGACAGCATAAAATCATTTCTGCTCATAAGATTTTTTTTTAACGTGTTTGAAAAAAATTTACGTTACAGAAATAGCCTACCATGTAAACTCCAAATTGATTGGAGCGCAACAAATGAAAGCCTAACCACGATTGGTCGGGCTATAAATACTATCTTGGTTGTTAGGGGAGACGGGAAAAGATAACATTTTTTTCAAACACTTGTCGAAACGTGGCTCATTGGCCAGTCTCGCTGATATACACACTTGGGAGCGTTAGTTCGAAACCACTTGTTTAAATACACTTGATAAAGCATCAGTGCGTTGAAGCCAGCTTATATTTGACTCAATAAAAGCCTGGAACATAGGCAGATGGAAGTTTGTGCCAGTTTGTGCCAGAATTCATTGCTAATCAACGTATCTGTGTTATTCGTATGAATTGTGGTAAGCTTGAACCATTTAATATCTTTTAATGAAAATTGAATGTGAATTGTTGATTTATGCCTGTATATATATGTGTAGTTCAGTGGCAAACGGGAGGTAAAGCCTAAAATGCTCCAGCCTGAACAGAGGGTGTCGGAGAGAAGTAAAACGGCATGGAATGGCCAAACAGTACACTGACACCTGGATGATTGACTAGAAAGAAATAATGCTGGAAGTGCAGAGGCGTAGTAACCATTAAGAAGGGTAATACTGGAATAAAGTATTTCAAATGAAGCTGACAGTTGGCCTAATGCTCTGAACTCAATGTTTGTGCTGTATTGTGATCAGTGTAAAAGAGAATATAAATTAGTTATGAAGTAGAAGGTACATCCTTCTTGATTTCAGGGACAGTGGTCTTGATGGTACTGAGCAGCATCTGGTCAGAGATTTGCTGAATCCAGTGTCGGACAGCATACTCCTTGGTCCTTTTAGCTATCAGTGAGGTATCTCCAGAGCCCAGAAGAGAATTCGAGCAGAGGAGTCCTCTCCTGCCGCCATCACTCAAGATAAGCAGAGTTGGCCAGCTGAGCTCAACATTATGTCCCCTCATCTAGAAATAACTTTATAAAAATACCATTCAGAGGGGAATTTACTTGTCTTAAAATCAGGAACTGTGAACATCTCCAATACTGATCCCTAAAGACAAACTATTGAAGTCATGATGACAAATACCAACAGAGCTTGAACAAAACAAAACCAGTATTACCTCATTTTACTACTACACAACTGACACACATAGAACATTTGTAATAATATATGTCACTACAATATTCATATTAAATACATTCTGTACATAACTTGTAATTTAAATTGATTGTGATTCCTGGTTCCCTTGTAGTTGAATCAGGACACATATTCATTCATGCTAGTAATGAATACATATTGTTATTTGAACCGTTACGAGTGACTTCTTTAAGCTATTCTCGTAGAGTGTTATATGTATGTGAGTGTCACAGTGTTGTCAAGAGTAGTGGATTAAATTAAATTGTTTATCTGTCTGTTGTTGTGACTTACACTTCACCATACTCATACCCTAGACGCATAACGTAGCATCACACTATTCCAGAATAATTCTGACTGAGATAAGAGATATGTGGTAGCAAGTAAGGTTATCTATAATACACTACTTTTAATAGATATAGATACCTTCACAGCTGATCTCAGTCAGTACACTAAGTCCCCTATAAATATTTATAACATCCCACTTCACCACATATATTGGGGTCTCGCTCTTGGGATTTTGAATCTTTAACTATTAAAAATATTGGGGGTAATTCACTTCAGGGAATATAAGAATTAAAAGGTATCCTTGGGTGGAATTAAATAAGGTTGAGCTCACGGTGCCTGTTTTGTCCATTAGAGATTGAATTGTTGGTTAGACATTGTATTAAGTTACATGATAGACAATGGCGGACCTGGCCAAATTTCGATCTGCTGCGGTTCAGACTGCAAAAGAGTTAGGATTAGATGGGCAAGTTATGGTTGCCTATGTCACAACGGAATGTGACAAATTTATTGAACGCGAAGAAAGAAGATTAGAAAAAGAAGCCGAAAGAAGGTTAGAGGCTGAAAGGGAAATTAAGAAGTTACAATTTGAAGCTGAGGCTGAGACTAAGAGGTTGCAGATTGAGGCTGACAAAGAGGCTAAGAAATTGGAGGCAGAAAGAGAAGACAAACGATTGGCTGCAGAAAGGGAAGAGAAGAAATTGGCTGCAGAAAGGGAAGAGAGGAAATTAGCTGCAGAAAGGGAAGCAGAAGATAAAAGATTACAAAGGGAACATGAGTTACGACTAAGGGAGTTGGAGTTTCAAGGCCATGCTCCTGAAAATGGTGCCAGTCCCTTTGCCTCTGATGCTACGGTTACTCAAGGAGCCTCAATCTCAGCTATGAATTTTCATTTAGATCATTTTGTTGAGAAAGACGATGATATTGAGAGCTATATAAATAGGTACGAACTATTAGCTACCACGTATGGGTTAGAGAGAGAAAGGTGGAGCTTAAAGTTATCTCAGGGACTTCGTGGGGCAGCTTATGAAGTTTTTGCAAAAATGAGCAGAGGTGATCAGGAAAATTATGACATGCTAAAGCAGGCTCTTTTGTTAAGGTATGAAAAGAATGCAGAATTCTATAGAAAAAAATTTAGGAATGCTAAACTACTGTCAGGTGAAACCTATCACCAGTTCTCTGCCCGAATAGAGACATACTTGGAGAAATGGACTTCTCTGGGGAAAACCCACGATCTTAAGGAAATGGTCCTTATAGAGCAATTAAGAGAGTCCATGGCTCCAGACCTGAGAAAGTTTCTCATGGAACAAGGTGCAGAGAGGCTGGGTGAGTTGCTAAATGTTGCTGAAAGGTATCAAGCAGCTCAAGCAGAGGTAACAGGTAATAAAAAGAAACAGGTGGATAACTTTAGGGCACCACAGAACTTTAATAAATTTGATCCTAAGGATCAAAATAAAGGTAAGCACCAATTTGATAGGCCACGGTATGACAATAAAAATAAATTCCCACAATTCGATGAAAGGAAATATGATGAAAGAAAATCTTTCAACCAAGGAAAAAGGTGGTGTAAAAATTGTCAGATGGACAATCATGACACTGACCGTTGCAGAAGGAAACCTGTGTATATGGCAACCCTTCAGGTCAGGTCGACCTCAAGACAGGAGGAGGATATTATGTTAGATACCACTCCAGAAGAGATGAGGAAGGCACAGGCTGGGGATAAAAACACTCAAGCCTTGTTTCAGAAAATTGTCAACTTGTCATACAACTCCAGGCAAGGGAGATTTTTACATGAAAAACAAGTTGATGTATAGGAAGACTGGAGCTAGATCCAATGGTCACGGACAGCTGGTTCTTCCAAAAAGATACAGGACAGAATTAATAAGGAGCCTACATGTGAAACCAGATGGGGACCATGAGAAAATAGGTACCATCATTCAAAAGGTGGCTCACAATTATTATTGGCCCAAAGCAAGATGGGACATTGAGAACTTTGTAGAAAGGTGTAGCATAGCACATGAGGGAACACCCACAAGTGGGAACATGGATCAGGACCTGGACACGCCACGGGGCAAAATCAGGCCTGACAATAAAAAGAAAAATAGATTTGATAAAGTGGACCAAATGGAATGGGAAGCCCCTTTTCACGGACAAGCTTCACTTAACTGTTTTACAATGGCCACTATGCGGAGAGTGCAAAAGGATGTCTTACCCCAGGATAAGCCGACAATCCCTCAATCGGACTTAAACCAACTGGAGGAAGAAGATGTAGAGAGGAAATCTCTCATCAAGAATTTTAAGTGGGGAGGAAACCCCAGGAAAAGAAAAATTGGTAGCGGTCGTTTTGTGAATGATAATTCTGGGAGGAAAAATCATCACTATAAAGCTTCAAGTGGAAGAGACCATACCGGTGCATGGACAAATAGGTCCACACAATTAAAGGTCCATATGTAGCTTTGTTAAGAACGTGGACTGATGAAAAGGCAGAGGAAAACATTACATCTTCATACCAATATGTGAATGAGCTGACCACTCGGTTGAAAACTGGCTGGAAACTTGCCAATGAAAATTTGAAACAAGCCAGGAAGAAACATGCTGCCTATTATAACAGGAAGGCGAAAGACAGAAATTTGGCTGTGGGAGAGAAGGTACTGCTTCTTTTGCCTGGGAGTCAGAATAAGTTACAAATTGGATGGCGGGTCCATATACAGTTCTAGAGAAGGTGTCTAGAACAAATTATAAGATAGATAAGAAGGGGAAAGAAAAAATCTATCATGTGAATCTCCTGAAGAAATATTTGGAAAGAGAACATCAGGAAGAGACACACTTGTTGACCTTGTCCATCGCCATGGAGATGAAAAAGGAACCACTTTCATCATTTGAATATCCATTACACCCCTGTGAGACAGCAGCACAGGTGAAAATCAGTACACATTTAACGAAAACTCAGAAAGAGAGAGTGCAACAGGCTCTAAAGAATCATGCAGAGGTGTTAACAGACCGACCAGGGCATACAAACCTATTGGAATATGATATGAAACTCATAGACTCCACACCTGTCTGTATGAAACCATATTCGATTCCGTTTGCTAAGGAAAAAGCTTTGAAGGAAGAGATAGACTATCTATTGAAAGAAGGAATTATTTCGCACAGTGAGTCTTCGTATAGTTCCGGTGTTGTACTCTTAAGGAAGCCCTCTGGAGAACATAGACTCTGTATAGATTACAGGAGACTGAACGCTATTACAGAAGGACAGGTGGATCCATTGCCGGATACAAATCAGCTGTTTGCCAGACTAAATAAAGCTAAATATTTCTCAAAAGTGGATCTGAGTAAAGGATACTATCAGATTCCAGTAAAGCCTGAGGTTAGACCATACCTAGCTTTCAGTACCTCAGAAGGACACTATGAGTTTAATAGATTGCCATTTGGATTGAAGAATGCGCCTAGTGTCTTCTCTAGAATGATGAGAAAATTATTGGATCCTCTGAGTAATCCCTGTATAACAAATTTTATGGATGATATCCTTATAGCAACAGAAACATTTGAGGAACACATTGACTCTCTGAACATGCTGTTTGATCGACTTAGGGAAGCAAATTTAACAGCCCGTCCAACCAAATGTTGCGTTGGATGTAAAGAATTGGAATTTTTGGGACACACAGTTTATCAGGGAAACATGACCCCTGACCCAAAGAATTTAGAGAAACTACAAAAAGCCCCGAGACCACAAACCAAGAAGGACGTGAGATCCTTTGTCTCATTATGTGGTTTCTACCAGAAGTATATCAAGAACTTTAATTCCATATGTGCACCGTTAACTGAATTGACACGTAAAGGACTTCCAGATCGCATTACATGGACACCACAATGTGAAATGACTTACCAAGAATTGAAGGAAAAGCTCACAAGTAAACCCATTTTGAAATTACCTGACTTAAGTCAAGAATTCATAGTAAGGACGGATGCAAGTAATATTGGGCTAGGTGCAACTTTACTACAGAAATCAGAGGCATTGGATGGGGAATTAAGCCCAGTGGCATATGCTAGCAGAAAGTTGAATAAAGCTGAAATCAACTACTCAACTAGCGAAAAAGAATGTCTTGCAGTAATATGGGCAATAAAGAAATTCAATATTTATCTATATGGGAAGGCATTTAAGTTGCAAACTGACCACAAACCTTTATCGTTTTTAGCACAGGCTAAGCATGAGAACTCTAGGTTACTCCGATGGTCTTTGCTTCTGGCTCCATATAATTTTAGCATTGAATATATATCTGGAAAAACCAATCTGGGAGCGGATTTTTTAAGCCGCCATCCGTGTGATGAGAATCACCGTAAACCCCAGAAATAATAATAAATTTCTCTATGTGTATATAGAATAAAGGACTGACATATAATGTCTGTTTTAAGAGGGGAGGTGTCATGGAATATTCTAATCCACATATATAAATTATCAATTAAATATAAAGCCTAATAAATACATATAATAAAGAAAAGAGCAATGGTAAAATGACAGTGCTATCACAAAGAATGTACTCGAAATCCCCCTTGTTTTCTGCTTCGTCTGCAAATTGTAACGCTTTCACGTTGATATAAAAGCTTACTGTATTATTACCCGCCTTCTTCAATGAAACGTGTGCTGTATTTCTTGGAAAAGAATTGAGAGACTGCGTAATGACCTAAATTTTAAATTCCATTCATGTCTTTTTCTACATTACGTTACCAAAACGAACGAACAGTTGGACTAAAGGATAGCGAGAAGGGAGAGGAAGCCGAACACTAAACACGCTTCGCGCGATACACAAATGCTGCCATCACGCGTGTAAGTCTACATGCACTAATTTTTTTTCAGACGGACAGTGATAAAATACACTACCCTTTCCCAGAGTTAGGTTTATAAATCATAACAAACTCTTATTAGAAAAGATAACATTAGATGGGTTTACGTTTGAACACATAACAGTACCCAGACAGCACATCTTCCAAACAGGAGGTAGAAGAAATTGCATATTTTGAACGCAGCCACGTAGCTCCTTTAAATTAGTATTTTTGGGTTCCTTAGGGCTTGCTGACAAATAATATGTAAAACGTTACGCAAATAGTCCAGGAATTAATAAATTATACCCAAAATAAAATATTGGGGGTGCCTGACAGCATAAAATCATTTCTGCTCATAAGATTTTTTTTTAACGTGTTTGAAAAAAATTTACGTTACAGAAATAGCCTACCATGTAAACTCCAAATTGATTGGAGCGCAACAAATGAAAGCCTAACCACGATTGGTCGGGCTATAAATACTATCTTGGTTGTTAGGGGAGACGGGAAAAGATAACATTTTTTTCAAACACTTGTCGAAACGTGGCTCATTGGCCAGTCTCGCTGATATACACACTTGGGAGCGTTAGTTCGAAACCACTTGTTTAAATACACTTGATAAAGCATCAGTGCGTTGAAGCCAGCTTATATTTGACTCAATAAAAGCCTGGAACATAGGCAGATGGAAGTTTGTGCCAGTTTGTGCCAGAATTCATTGCTAATCAACGTATCTGTGTTATTCGTATGAATTGTGGTAAGCTTGAACCATTTAATATCTTTTAATGAAAATTGAATGTGAATTGTTGATTTATGCCTGTATATATATGTGTAGTTCAGTGGCAAACGGGAGGTAAAGCCTAAAATGCTCCAGCCTGAACAGAGGGTGTCGGAGAGAAGTAAAACGGCATGGAATGGCCAAACAGTACACTGACACCTGGATGATTGACTAGAAAGAAATAATGCTGGAAGTGCAGAGGCGTAGTAACCATTAAGAAGGGTAATACTGGAATAAAGTATTTCAAATGAAGCTGACAGTTGGCCTAATGCTCTGAACTCAATGTTTGTGCTGTATTGTGATCAGTGTAAAAGAGAATATAAATTAGTTATGAAGTAGAAGGTACATCCTTCTTGATTTCAGGGACAGTGGTCTTGATGGTACTGAGCAGCATCTGGTCAGAGATTTGCTGAATCCAGTGTCGGACAGCATACTCCTTGGTCCTTTTAGCTATCAGTGAGGTATCTCCAGAGCCCAGAAGAGAATTCGAGCAGAGGAGTCCTCTCCTGCCGCCATCACTCAAGATAAGCAGAGTTGGCCAGCTGAGCTCAACATTATGTCCCCTCATCTAGAAATAACTTTATAAAAATACCATTCAGAGGGGAATTTACTTGTCTTAAAATCAGGAACTGTGAACATCTCCAATACTGATCCCTAAAGACAAACTATTGAAGTCATGATGACAAATACCAACAGAGCTTGAACAAAACAAAACCAGTATTACCTCATTTTACTACTACACAACTGACACACATAGAACATTTGTAATAATATATGTCACTACAATATTCATATTAAATACATTCTGTACATAACTTGTAATTTAAATTGATTGTGATTCCTGGTTCCCTTGTAGTTGAATCAGGACACATATTCATTCATGCTAGTAATGAATACATATTGTTATTTGAACCGTTACGAGTGACTTCTTTAAGCTATTCTCGTAGAGTGTTATATGTATGTGAGTGTCACAGTGTTGTCAAGAGTAGTGGATTAAATTAAATTGTTTATCTGTCTGTTGTTGTGACTTACACTTCACCATACTCATACCCTAGACGCATAACGTAGCATCACACTATTCCAGAATAATTCTGACTGAGATAAGAGATATGTGGTAGCAAGTAAGGTTATCTATAATACACTACTTTTAATAGATATAGATACCTTCACAGCTGATCTCAGTCAGTACACTAAGTCCCCTATAAATATTTATAACATCCCACTTCACCACAGGAAGAAACCTGTAATTGTAGAGCTGGGATTCGCTTTATCCAAAGAATACAGATTCACTGTATAGAGAAGTGTCCTAAGGTTGCGCCAGACTGTGAACAACATCAAGTTTTTAGGTAAGCACGTGTGCCAGGGTACCCTGATGAATGAACCGTGTGAAAGTGACGGAAGTATGTTCGTTGTTTAATGCACTCGCTTGTTGTATTTTTTTTCTTCCTTAGGCAAGATTTGCTGCTTAAGTAAATTGTTCCTTTAGAATAGATACTGCTGTCAAAGTCAGTCTATACCTTCTAAAGGGGACAATAGTAGACCCTAACCATATGTATTTGTGACTCTTTGCGCCATCATCTGTCTCATAACGGGGCTGTGGGCTAAACCTAGAGTTAATATCATAACGGGACTATCATCCTTGTAGCATTCTCTTGATATTCTATGACTATTTGTATAGGTTTTGATGTAAATTCTATGTGTTGTGAAGAAATTTTAAATGATAATTAAAATTTCCCTTGGAATTAATCAGCGTGTTGGTCAGCTCGTTCTAGAATATTTATATAAGTATTGGTATAGGTTTCCCACGTCTGTGTGTTTAACTGTCGTCACGTGTATGTGCGTGCCCGTGAGTAGATAGAAATATAGGTAATATATATATATATATGTGTTTAGACTGTCTGACGCTGTAAAGCTGTCGTAGAAGATAGGTGAGAGAGAGAAGAATTTTTTTCGCTTTCAGAGACAGCCTCTATATCACATTCTATCATCTCACTCGTGGAATCTATTTCTTTTACTAACTCTCACTATCACCTATTCTAATCTATTCAGAAGGGACCAACCCAAGTCTTAATTCTCCTATCAAAAATCTACGACAAATGGTTGCTCGTTACCGGGAATTGAACCCAAAATCCTGAGATGAGTTTGACTAATGTGGGCTTGTTTCCGGTTTTTGAACTTAGAATAGGAAGACGAGTACGACAAATGTGGACTCGTCTATCTGTATTCTGAGCTTAAGATTCTTTATTCTGAAATAGAGTAAGAGTGTGATGTCTTGTGAGTTGTTATATCTTTAAATAATTTATCCCTGGACTAACGATCTGTTTTCGGGCGTGCTGACCACACAAACTGATAAGTTTTTTCCACAGCATTTTGAATAATATACATTTGAGTTACAGGTGGATTTTGTCGGAATATATGTTATTGTTGATTTGTAATACTAAACGCTGGTAAAGTTTTGTGAGTGTATAACATTCACATGGTTCTGAAGTAGTAGGTGTTTGAGCAAAGCTAAGGAGTGCGTTTCGGACTATTCGTCCAGATTAATTGCCTCCCTCACCCTAACTGTCTTCAGTGGTAAACTTGATAGTGGATAAAAAAAAATTCAGGGGATTTTTTTCTTTCTCCAAAATTTTTTGCTAAAATCATTGTGTTTTTCCACTGTAGCAACTTATTTTTCAGAAGTAATCTTAACTACCATTTAGTTGGCGTAGTCGTGTTTGCATTAGGTGCTTTATTGCCGATTAATAGCAGCGATAGTTAGATTTTATTTTTGGAGGAGGTATCCCAGGGTGAAGTATATCATCTTTATTTTTGGAATTTTCTCGTAAGTGGTAGGAACCAGTGTATCTTTTTTCCTATTTTCTTTCTCCACTAGTCTCAGTCACTGACTTAATATGGCCGAGAGGGCAAAGCTTAGACAACTCCTCAGGGACGAAGCGAGAGAGGAGGGACTGGAAGGAGAAGAAGCGAAAGCTTTTGTCAGAGACGAACTTGAGAGATATGATGCGGAGAGGAAAGCAGCTGAAGCTAAAGAGGAAAAAGAAGAACTAAGGAGGAAAGAAGAAGCAGCGGAGAGGAAAGAAGCGGAAGACCGGCTATTACAGCAGAAGAAGATGGACGAGGAAATGGAAATCCGCAGGATGCAGCATGAGGAAAGAGACAAGGAGAAGGAGAGACAGCACGAGAAGGAGAGGGAACAGAGACAGCACGAGTTGGCGCTTAAAACTCTAGAGTTCCAAAGTCGTGGTGCTGCCTCTACCTCCAGCAATGGAGAGTCTTCTCCTCATTCTTCCTTAACTGATCCTTCTAACTCACAATCTACTCACCTCACTGCGATGTCTTTTACGCTTGAATCTTTCCCTTGTCCTAATGAGAAGATCGACACTTGGCTAGAGAAATTTGAGAAAATTGCAACTCTGTACGGTTTAGAGAGGTCGCGTTGGAACATGAAGCTTTCTCAGGCGCTGAAAAGCAGTGCGTATGATGTTTACGCCAAACTGGAAAGCAGCCAACAAGACAACTATGATCTGTTGAAGAAAACGTTACTGGCGCGCTTTGAAATGAACGCTCGCAAATTTTTGCAACTGTTTCGCAACAGCCGGAGAGAGAATTCTGAAACTTTTCAGCAGTTCTCGTCTCGTTTGAAGGGTTATCTAACAAAGTGCCTAGAGCTCTCGCAGCTCCCCTCTTCCTACGAAGGTCTTGAGGAATTTGTTTTAACAGAACAAATAAAGAACACATTGTCTGCAGATACCCGGAGATTTCTAGCTGAGCAGGGAGCAGAAAAACTTGAAGACATCTTAGAGAAGTCTGAGCGTTACCATAATGCGCTGGCTGAACTACCGGCCACTAAGCGGAAACCGACAGAGGAGCATTTTCGGAAAAATAATCTAGACCAACCTTCTCATGCTTCGAATCAGAATAACCACAGAGAAAATGGACCTTAAAACCCCCCTCCTTAAAAGACAAAGTTCTACAAGAACAAGTACCCCAACCACCCCAAACAGTCTGATCAACCCGACCGCCCTACATGGCAGCGCAGCCAGAAAGGACAAAGTGGCAAAGGGAAAACCCCTGAGCACGGAACATATGATCAGAGTGAGCACACCGAGCCTAAACGCATCGGATGCTTGCTAACAGTCTCGCAAGGCGGAAATATTGACAGTGATTCCCAACCTGTTGGGGATATACCCTCAACGCGAGGTACTGTTACATTGAACGGTTCTCAAACTTCTTGTTTATTTGACACGGGGCTTTCTTATGATTGCATTGTTGCCAGAAACCTGGTCAAACCCGGTCAAGAGACAGCAGAGACCGTCCAACTTTGTGGAGTTCGTAAGAGTGATGCACCTACAGCGCTTCCCATTGCATTGGTGGAGATCCACTCTGATTTTGTCAGAGGTGTGATCAAAGCGGCTGTTATGGATGATCCCATCTACCCAGTCATACTTGGCGGGAGATACGTGTGTATTGGGAAACCGGAAGAGCCAATTGTGGCAGCAGTAACTACAAGAGGGCAAACCAAGAAGGAACGGGAGCCTGCGCCGAATTTGCTACCCAAGGAACTTAAAGAAGCGCAATACAAGGACCCTACTTTAGCACCCTGCTTTAGGAAACTGCCCACGGCTAAGGAACCCAAACAGCACAGGAACATTTTTTCTAAGGATGGCGTACTTTATCGCAGAACGGGCAAGCCTGACCAAGGTTACAACCAGCTCCTAGTACCGAAACAGTACAGAAGCCAAATCCTAGAAATGGGGCACTCTCTTCCCTTCAGCGGACATATGGGACAGAACGCCACAAACCAACGGATAACCACTCATTATTGGTGGCCAGGAGTAAATACTGAGATTATCAGATATGTCAAATCCTGTGCCCAGTGCCAACGTGTGCCACCCAAGCAACGAGCACCCCCAGTCTCGTTGGGTGAAATGCCAATAGTGGGTACACCATTCGAACGGGTTGTGATCAACATTTTAGGGCCTTTCGAAAGGACTAAAAGAAGGAACAGGTTTATCCTGACCTTAGTCGATACATGCACTTTATGGGCAGAAGCTATACCGCTAACATGCGCAGATGCCAAGCATGTCGCAGAAGCCCTCGTGCAGATTTTCACTCGGTTGGGATTCCCTCAGCAAGTGTTGACGGATAACGGATCTCCATACCGAAACCTGTTGATGGATGATATCGTTAAGATCTTGACGACCAAACACATCCACACTAAGCCTTATACTCCGGCCGGAAATGGGCTCGTGGAACGTGCTAATGGAAACCTCAACATGCTGCTAAGTAAACTGGCACAAGTGAAACCTGAAGATAGGGATCTTTGTATTCCTGCAGCATTATTTGGCTACAGAGAATCTCCTCATACTTCCACAGGATTTCCGCCAGCTACGCTTCTATTCGGCAGACCTGTCAAGGGTCCATTTGAAGCCTTACTTCAGTCTCTGACAGACGAGAAGGCCGATGAGACAGTTGTCTCAGCAAGTAAATATGTGTCGGTTTTAAAGGAAAGGTTGAAACTAGGGTGGGACCTAGCAACGACTAACTTTAAGCGAGCACGCACAAAGCACGCTAACCGATACCGGAAAGTCGCGAAAGAGAGAGAATTAGAAGTAGGAGAGAAAGTTTTGGTGTTACTCCCTACCGAGAACAACCAACTGAAGATCGGATGGCAAGGGCCGTTTACCGTCCTGAGAAAGATTTCTAAGGCTAACTACCAGATCTCTATTCAAGGAAAGGAAAAGGTTTTCCATTTAAATCTCTTAAAGAGATACTTGGAAAGACCTGTGCCAACCTCCGATCATCTCCTGACTATCGCCAAAACTGACGAAGATGACGATAGTGGCAGGGAAACTCCACTGCAGTCACAGGAAATCTTTGAAAAATGTCAGAAGCGGCGACGCTCTTTCAAGCGCGCATAGGAGACATTCCAGAGGAAAGAAACTTTGGGGAGTAGACTTGTGTAGGAATTGGAGAGAGATGGAGGGGGGAGATGAGATGGAGGAAGACAGACACCCTGAAGCTACGGATATAGGAAATTTATTTCCATAACGTAGACACGGAGTGCTTCCATATCTTAAGGGGGGACGTCCTGTCACATAGGGAGTTATGTTCTATAAATTGTCTATATTTTCCTCTTTCTTCCACTCGGGTCTTCTAATTTTTTCTGTCACTCTTTACCTTTTTCCTGTATTTTTCGCATTCGTTGCGAAAAATATATTTCTTTCCCATCATCGTTTTTCTTTCTCATACTGACTAGTAACCTTATTGCATCAGATGTCAGTCGCGCAGGTAGACGAGAATGTGCGAAAAATTCGTTTCGCTGGACATAAAGCAGACTTTATGTCTACATTTGCACCGTCACGCGCGGGTTTTTCAGCTGAGCGCTCAGGAAAGGCGTGATTACTGACATCTCTACGACGCAGTACGAGACAGTTGTCTGGAAATCCCAAACTGACACTACATTCCCGGTCGGCCCTGGTAGCGTGAGGCGTGAAAACGAGAAGTGTCAGTTATGGGAAATGCTTCTAGTTAATGGGAGGTGTTAGGGAGAGTGAAGGGGAGAGACCGGCGCCTTTTCGGGTTTGGAAATTAGCTCGCGGCTTTTGTCTATTTTCAGATATCTATAGCAGTAGCTTAGAATATTCACTCATTCTCCAACTTGCAGTAGACAGAACCACTCGTGCTAGGAATGAAGCTTGTAGAGCGAAGTCTTTAGTTTCTCGTCACATTTTGCCGAGCTTCTGAATACCTATCTAGTGAAGTATCCTAGTCGTTGTGAACCTGTAGTTCTGTGTGAGGTAAAATATATTACTATCTAGTATTTTGTGAAGTGGTAAAGTGTTTAATCGCCTATTTCATTTTAAACTAGTTCTGTGTGCAGAGTGATTATTTTAATAGTTTGTTATATTCTTTAGTCGACGAGTTACAGTGGAAAGCAAGATAAATTACAAATTTCTAGCTAAACCCATTCTGCTAATAAAAATAATTCCATTTAACTGCTAATACTCAGTCGAGTATATTTTTCTAAACAAACTATAACTGCTAGATGTCTCATGAGTGTTGACGAAATATATTTATATGTATTTTAAATTCATGATGATTGATTTTAAAATATAACTTATTTCACGGGAAGTGTTAAATGATAAGCTCTACGCTTGCAGTTTAAAATATAAGTTATATCCTTATACATAGTATGTATAATTATTTTATATGTGCTTGTTCCATTTTATGCAGTGAATACTGGGGTGATCCAAACTTGCCGGCGTTTAGTAGTAAAGAGACATACTTGTGAGAAGAATAGACATTTTCTATCTTTAACCACGTGGGTTGTTTCAAGTAACACTGGTCTGACAGTGCATGTGCCATCAGAGATAGACCGTAATACCAATCCCACTAACGGTTTTTCTAAAGACAAAATGTTCATACTGGGCCTTTGAGCCAGACTTTATTTCTTCACAATAAACTCAAATATACATGCTGCCTGGCGGCGAGAATAATTACAAGAAATAACATTAATATTCCCGACAAGTATTGAAAGAGTGTATAGTGAACCAAGACTATCTGTTAACAGAAGTTGTCCACTGGTTAGCTTTTCCCAAATGAAGGAAACCCTCGTGTTTTGACTCTGTGTGCCCGTTCAAACTTGCTTACCCTAACCGATCTAAGTGACATGAACAGTAAATCTAAAAACATAACTGGTGAAGTGAATGCTCCCTGAAAAAAACAATGGAAGAAACCTGTAATTGTAGAGCTGGGATTCGCTTTATCCAAAGAATACAGATTCACTGTATAGAGAAGTGTCCTAAGGTTGCGCCAGACTGTGAACAACATCAAGTTTTTAGGTAAGCACGTGTGCCAGGGTACCCTGATGAATGAACCGAGTGAAAGTGACGGAAGTATGTTCGTTGTTTAATGCACTCGCTTGTTGTATTTTTTTTTCTTCCTTAAGCAAGATTTGCTGCTTAAGTAAATTGTTCCTTTAGAATAGATACTGCTGTCAAAGTCAGTCTATACCTTCTAAGGGGGACAATAGTAGACCCTAACCATATGTATTTGTGACTCTTTGGGCCATCATCTGTCTCATAACGGGGCTGTGGGCTAAACCTAGAGTTAATATCATAACGGGGCTATCATCCTTGTAGCATTCTCTTGATATTATATGACTATTTGTATAGGTTTTGATGTAAATTCTATGTGTTGTGAAGAAATTTTAAATGATAATTAAAATTTCCCTTGGAATTAATCAGCGTGTTGGTCAGCTCGTTCTAGAATATTTATATAAGTATTGGTATAGGTTTCCAACGTCTGTGTGTTTAACTGTCGTCACGTGTATGTGCGTGCCCGTGAGTAGATAGAAATATAGGTAATATATATATATGTGTGTTTAGACTGTCTTACGCTGTAAAGATGTCGTAGAAGATAGGTGAGAGAGAGAAGAATTTTTTTCGCTTTCAGAGACAGCCTCTATATCACATTCTATCATCTCACTCGTGGAATCTATTTCTTTTACTAACTCTCACTGTGTCTACCACCTATTCTAATGTATTCAGAAGGGACCAACCCAAGTCTTAATTCTCCTATCAAAAATCTACGACAGTGTCCATGGTAAAATCTACTCTAGAATCCTGGAGCAGAGACTCCGACGCCTTGCTGAGCCACAATTGGATGAGGTCCAGTGCGGATTCCGAGCTAACCGAAGTACTCAAGACCTAATCTTCACACTCAGACAGCTGAGTGAAAAGGCCATTGAGTATAAGAGTGAGATCCATCTTTGTTTCATAGACCTGGAAAAGGCGTTTGACACGGTCCCCTGGAGCAAACTTTGGGACTGTTTGGCAAAAAAGAACATTCCAGCACCTCTGATTCATGCTATACAGAGCTTCTACAAGTCTTGCAGAAATTATGTGAGGACAGCAAACCATAAGTCAGAAGAGTTCAGGACCACCACTGGTGTAAGACAAGGTGATATCCTGTCACCTTATCTTTTCATACTCCTCATGAACGATGTCATCGAGGCATGTAAGGAGAGAACAAGGAAGTATTCAGTGGGGTACTGGAAGATGAGACAAGTCTGTATTTCAGAGCTGGCATTTGCTGATGATGTTGCCCTGATTGCTAAATCAGAGGCACATTTCCAATCCAACCTGCAAGTCTGGAAGGAAGAGCTGGAGAAGAGAGGGATGGTCATAAGCAGCTCTAAAACAAAATTCATGGTGATATCACGAGAAGAAAGAAGACATCAGATTAAGCTATGAGAACAGGTCCTGGAGCAGGTCGACCACTTTAAATACCTCGGAGCTATTATAGACCGAAAGGGAGGCATCAAAGAAGAGTTGGCCACTCGAAAAGCAGCAGCTGGGAGACTTTTTCAGGCCATAAATCGAGGATTCCTCAGCAAGAGAGAGGTTGGTAAGAAAACGAAGATGGCTGTATACAGCTCCACCTATGTCCCAGTCTTGGCAATGACTACAGCCCACAAAAGCCAGATCCAAACCTCAGAAATGAGGTATCTGAGGAAGGTGGTTGAAGTAACAAGAAGAGACATGGTCCGCAACCAGACGATACGGCAAGGCCTAAAATCCCACCCCCTGCAGACCCAAGTAGAACAGTCCCAAAAAGATGGTTTGGCCATGTCTGCAGAATGGGAGAAGATCGGCTACCATGACAAGCATGGGAAACAAAGAGACAGGGATCCAGACCCCCAGGACGACCTAGAGTCCGCTGGGAGGACAACATTAGACAATCTTTGAAGGACCGAGGACTAGAATGGAACCAGGCCAGGAGGAAGACAGCCGATAGGATAGTCTGGCGCTCTCTCTTACAAACCTCTACACCTCACGGTAGAAGGGGAACGACTAAGTAAGTAATCAAGTAAACCGTCAGACACGACGACAAAGAACTATGGTGTGCGATTTATATTTCATGTCAAGACCATATTTCATGCACTCAGTGTGTTCCTTTACATTTCCTTCCACCTTTCAACTTCACCCGAGCAAGTAAATCCGCCAACACACACATTCACTTGGAAACCTTAATTAACAAAAGAACACTTATGCGTTTAAAACAAACAGAAGACCAATATATATATATATATCACGTCCGTCAATTCGTGCATGGCACAAAAAATTTATGGAGACAGGGACAATGTTGGATAAAGGGAGGAGTGGACGACCAAGAACATCTTACACGCTCGATGTTTTCCTCAGATGTTCTTGGTCGTCCACTCCTCCCTTTATCCAACACTGTCCCTGTCTCCATAAATTTCTTGTGCCATGCACGAATTGACGGACGTGACGGTGGATCTCTTCCATACTTAGTTCTGTAGTTTCGCTGAGTCTGCCTATCCGATTTTGTTTCAATAAACCATGATACACATTGTGCCTTCTCTTGAGGAGTAGCCATTTTTGTAGGGGTTCATTTAACAGTACCTCTTTCGTCAACAGGGTACCTGAAATACGATAAAGGTATGTGATTAAAAACTTCGATAACCACTGAGTACATAGAAC